>APFE031433298.1:22760-59129 GCA_000404065.3 Pinus taeda | reverse complement strand
TAGTACATACAAAATTCAAATAAATGTCAAATTTCAATGGTACTAGTCACATAAATGATAAATCTATTAAAAATTTAAATCATGATTAATAACTGAAAGACAACTTAGTAAGCAACTACAACTTACAAGATAGTAAGATAAACACACTGACAACTGTGACTTAGTTGAGTATCAATTGCAGGACAACAAAGGATAAAAGGGTTTGTTTCGCTTGGTTTTATTGGTGGTTTCATTGGGCTTGGTTCACAGGGAATTGAAGACAATCATTTGAAGCAATCTTGTTAACTTTTTCTACAACTCAACCCTCCTTAGGGCATTCTTCTGAATAGTACGTAACATTTTTCTGTGATCAAATTTGGGCTTCCAAATATCCCTACGATTGTCCGTTATGAGCACAAACTAAACTTCGCTGGGTATTTGATAGCTTCTATTCAAATACAATGATATACTCTTATTCATTGACGACTGCATGTATAAGGACCTGTGTTATGATCTAAACAAACACATATGGCTTGTCTTTTGGAATTTTGAATTAGTATTTTGACAATAATCTGTCCTAGAAAGAGGTTCTGTATTACTCATCAAGCAATCTTTAGTGGCATTTAGGTTTACCTTGAAAGTCGCAACCTTACCCTATAAGAAGACCAAAATCTGTCACTGAAAGAAGATTGAAGACTCATTATTTTGTGATTTGCGGCCTTGAAATTCCAGCTAGTATTCTGTGCTACAAGTTTTGAATTGTGTGAGGTTCTGAGCATAAAAATTGAACAAGTTACCATGCAGACTTTGCCTGAAGGAAGTGTAACCGATTATCAACAAGCCCTAGATCTGATCTTGCATCATTGTCTATTTAAAGGACTCATTCAAACATATATGTAGCATACACATGGTTGGTCTTCCTTGGATCAAATGACACATATCTAAGCCCTTGTACGTAGAGGTTTGAGACATTTGAATTGGTTAGTAGATGTGAAAAGAAAGATCATTTTGATTCACTGTGTTAGGACAAAATTTGAGCCCATCTAGAAGACAAACCTGAATTTCACGAGTGCTTGAAGTATTAATGCAAGCTGTGCACTTTTGAAGTTCTGAGCATTCTTGGATTCGCTCTAGATGTCAAGGCATGTCGAACCTACTCAGTGGTGAAATATTAGTGAGCTTGCTCTAAAAGTTTATATTCACGGATTATTTGAAGTTGAAGGAGAAATAGTGATTCAAACATTTATAGCTTAAGTTTATTAACACGTTAAATCCTTGACAATTGATACTCAACTAACCCTTTTAACCCCGTGAACAGGCAAAAATCGTGACACGATTCGGACTAAACCAGGACTCATTCCAAAAAAACGGACCCGATTCGATTTTTTGCCTGACACGAGCTGACACGACGTGGGGAAAACGGACACGACGTGTCCTGCCAGCATGACACGTGTCCGGACAGAATCGTGTCCGATTCGTATGATTCGCTATTCGTCCAGGGTTTTGAACGAATCCGGTTTCTTAGCTGGTAGCTAAGCCTACCAGAACAGGAGAGGGCTCTTTCCGGGTCACGCTCAGTGAAGAATAAACAATATGGTCTGAGATGACTTACAATGAATATTGATTTTAGGTTAGTAAATAGATATGGAAAAAGGCGATTTTTGAATGACTGAATTTTCTGGGCTGTGTGGGACCAAAGGACCGCATGAGCTGGGAAATTAAATCAAAGACACAGAATATTTTGCGAGGCAAGATAGGCGGGAGGTTTAGCAATCAAATTTAAATAAAATGGAGTGGAGAGACTGTTGAGAAAAGCTAAAAAGGGCATACGCATGAATCCTTTTCAGACAGAAGAAAAATACACAAAATATGAGTGCTTTACAAGGTAGAGCATAAACTGAATTCTACCTCTTTTATTTAAGAGCATTCAACCAGAAATGATTATGAATGGATGGTAAACATAACAGAATACATATGAAACATAAAAAAAAAACACATTTGCTAAACTCACACCACAGGGATCTCATGAATCAGAGCTGCATCATTCTATTAATCTCCAGGCCAAAATTGTACAATGAAAGTGTTGAGTTTTTTCTCCACGCTATTCCCAGAAATTCCAACCCTTTACAAATGATTTTCAATACCATAAATAACCTCAGAAGTGGGAAAGCAAATCGATGAAGATAAGGAGTCGTTCAATCATCATTAATGAACTGAAGCCGAAGAGCCAACCGTTTGCCAGTGTTGCATTTTCCACCCAAACGACCGATGGAGAGGTTTGGGGACTCAAAACTTGCCCAAATTTCTTGGCCATGCACGAGTAGTCATGATTTTCCATGGCAAATCCAAAAATGCAAACCTTTTCTCATTTGGAGCTCCCTAGGAAGAGCGCGTGCCACGTGGCACGACGCTGTGGGAAGTGGCGACTTCGCTAGGGAAGAAAATGGTTTGCTTGAAGATTGTTTTGCCCCAGTACATATCTCAAGTTCAGAGCTGATTGTTGATGGTGAACAACGATCAGACATAAGAAGGCTGAAATCATTCACCTGGCGACTCTCGTCACTGAAGAATCCAGCAATCAATCCTTCACGGTGACTCCACTGTAGAGAGATCGGTAGCTTTGATATTTCCAAAATGGAGCGGGTTGCAAGAAGATACGCTCCCATGAGCCGAGATCACATCTCAGGTTTTCCGAATAAAATGCCCAAGGTGGATTGGCTTCAGAATTTGCCTATGTTTAGAAATGTGGAAGGTAATGACGCTGCTCTTCATTTGGTGAAATTTCACATTCACGTGCATAAACTAAAGATCAATTTTCCTGAAGACTGTTTGATGAAAATGTTTATGGCTACTCTGGAAGATGAAGCCCAATCTTGGTATGAAAGTTTGCCACCTGCTTCTATTCATTGTTTAAAAGATTTTCATACAATATTCTTTGAAAGGTATAAAGAATCGTATCCATCCTTGGCTTTAGTTCAGGACTGTTGTAGCCATGTTCATAGTTTTATTGAAGATCTTGAGAATTTTTATGGGCGTGATGACTTAATGGACGAAGAAATCATGGAAGCATTGTATGAAAAACCACTTCAGCAGCATAAAGATGATCATGAAAATTTGCAGCAGAATCAGGATTGTAGTATGGTGGAAGATGAAGGAATTTTGCATCTTGACAGTCAACAGGAATTACATGAAATGGATCAGCAGTCTGAGGAAAATTTGTACACTCCTTCAGGTGAAAATATTGAAGAAAATCACTGTTCGTGCAAGAGAAAATGAAAAGCATTATCTCCTTTGTCTGAAAATGAAATAGATCAACTCTTGAACAGTCATGTTCCAGCTCAAGTTAACATAGATCTGCAGTGTGCACATGGTCAAGAAGGTGAGGATGGAACTTCTTCCTCTTCTGAAAAGGATGACAGTCCTGTAAGCAACTTCATAGATCAGCAGGTTGAAGAGGTCTATATGGCTGAAAGTGACGAAAGAAAAAATGTCGTTTCAGATCTGTCCATAGAAGAAGACAGCATGCAGAGAAATCAAGTTTCAAATTCAGAATGTGATAATGTTAAGAGAGCCTTTTCAGATGTAGATTCAGATTGTGATGACCAAGAAAACCTTGTACTAAGTCCCATGAAAGAGAATTTCGCTGTTAAAATCACCTGGAATGAAGAAAATAGAGTTATGAATCCAAATGTTCTCATGTCATCAGAACAAAGCCTTCATAAAGAGATAATCCAGTCAGTTCATGAACAACAAGATGAGAATTTTGTTCAAGTAAGTAGAAAAGTTTCTCTGAATGAATTTGTGGTAGATGATATAAATGATAGTGTTGGGTTTCAAGAATCATTTGAAGTTTCTTTTCTCATGATTGATGAATGCAAAGACAATATGGCTGTCATATCATATGAAGATGATCTACAATATATTCATACTTTAGCAGACCAGACCATTCAGGATTTCCTTTCAGATTCTTCCTCATATGTCTCATGTTTTGAAATGTTCTTTGAAAAGGAGATCTGCTCATCCACTTGTTCAAATTTTTTTGAGGACCAGGAACATACTCTTATTGAAGTACCTTATGAAGAAAGACCAGAATCAAGAGAAAAAGATACCTTGTTTTTCTAGCAGGAGGTCAATCTTCATGTTTTTTCGGATCCGATGGCAGATTTGTTGCAGTCATCAGTGAAAGTGATTATTGCAGTATTCGGTGATGAAAGAGATCATGGTCAATTATGTTTTTGGATGCCCAGTTACCAGTGTCTGTTGTTGACCAGAAGCTCTGATCGGGAGAATCAATCCAGGAGGCATCTACTTGATTGGTTACATTGGAAGACACATTACACATGATTGTACATATTGCATTAGTATGCAGGTGGTTGTCATCATAATTTGAAACCCTCGAATCTTGATGGACTGCTGCCATTGAATAAGTTTTGTCAGTTCTTGTTTTAGTTAAGTCAGTCATGAGTCATTTCCTTTTGCATTGAGTCAGTTTTTCAGTCATGTTGGTTTCATAATTAAGTCGGTTTAAGTCAAGTTTCAGTCGATAAATGCGTCGAAGTCTTGTGTTGTTTGTCGAAATAATGACTCCACAGCCCAATGGACGAAGGCATTGTCTAGGTCTTCCAGAGATCTGCTGTTCTTGGCACCTCTAAGGAGTTACCATTCCCCATTGGAGCCAATGTTAGAGTCGGTCTTGTCACTCCTCTGTCAGAGATCAAAACTCTTTCTGCATCTCATTTTTAGGTGTCTCGCTCCATTCACTCAGCTGCATTCCGCTAGGGGCATGCCATAATCTGACGGAAGGACCTGGTCACTCATTTATCCCTTATGCCATGTCCTGCTGGCTCAGCTCTGTTTATTAAAGTTCATTAAGACAGTTTTGAAATCATTTACAATCTTGTTTTTATCGCTTGATAAGCAAAGAGTCAACTTGGTCATTAGGTCTAAGGTTTGCAAATTGTTGTTCTCAAAGTGCTTCAATAATACTTGCAGGCCAAAGGAAGGCTCAATAATTCATTCAAATGAAGTTTCTGAGCAAGAAAAGATGAATTTTGGAAAAGTGAGAGAGGTTTTTGTCCACAATAGGCCAAGGAAGAAAAACCTCCTTCACTTTTTACATAGGTGTCATGGTTTTAGAGAAATGTCAAAAAAATACAATTGCCTCGGGAGAATTGATGCACATCTAAAGTGACCTTGGGAAAATCAAGTTTTCTCCTAGCTTGGATAGCCAAATGACTTGCTTGATGAGTAAAATGATAACTAGACACAAAGAGCTTTCCAATGAGCTATCATGAGCTCAATTTGGAGTTGAGGAACACCTTCAAAAGTTGACTGCAACAACAGTCTGCCTTGAGGCAGCCTCATTTGGCACATTTTGACCAGTCTTGGGAGATTTGATTTTTGATAGGGCAAATGAACTTCAAATTGAAAAATTCTGGTTGGGTTGGAAAGTAGACTCAAAGACCTTTCCAACGAGCTATCCTGCGCCCAATTTGGACATTGGGAAGGCCTCCAAAAGTCTCCTGCAAAAAAGCGCTACGCACAAGCTCTATGCGCCGCACCACTTCCCATAGCGCCACGCCACTTCTCACAGTGTCACGCCACGTGGCGCGCGCTCTTCCTAGGGAGCTCCAAATGAGAAAAGGTTTGCATTTTTGGATTTGCCATGGAAAATCATGACTACTCATGCATGGCCAAGAAATTTGGGCAAGTTTTGAGTCCCCAGACCTCTCCATCGATCATTTGGGTGGAAAATGCAACGCTAGCAAACGGTTGGATCTTCGGCTTCAGTTCATTAATGATGATTGAACGACTCCCTATCTTCATCGATTTGCTTTCCCACTTCTGAGGTTATTTATGGTATTTAAAATCATTTGTAAAGGGTTGGAATTTCTGGGAATAGCGTGGAGAAAAACTCAGCACTTTCATTGTACAGTTTTGGCCTGGAGATTAATAGAATGATGCAGCTCTGATTCATGAGATCCCTGTGGTGTGAGTTTAGCAAATGTGTTTTTTTTTATGTTTCATATATATTCTGTTATGTTTACCATCCATTCATAATCATTTCTGGTTGAATGCTCTTAAGTAGAAGAGGTAGAATTCAGTTTATGCTCTGCCTTGTAAAACATTCATATTTTGTGTATTTTTCTTCTGTATGAAAATTATTCATGCATATGCCCTTTTTAGGTTTTCTCAACAGTCTCTCCACTCCATTTTATTTAAATTTGATTGCTAAACCTCCCGCCTATCTTGCCTCGCGAAATATTCTGTCTTTGATTTAATTTCCCAGCTCATGCGGTCCTTTGGTCCCACACAGCCCAGAAAATCCAGTCATTCAAAAATCGCCTTTTTCCATATCTATTTACTAGCCTAAAATTAATATTCATTGTAAGTCATCTCAGACCATATTGTTTATTCTTCACTGAGCATGACCCGAAGAGAGCCCTCTCTTGTTTTGGTAGGGCTAGCTACCAGACTGAGCGTGGTTTGTGGCTACCTGAATTTTGCCTTCCTTCAGCCTAAGGCAGATTTAGGCTCTAACACACTCCATCCTTGGGAAAGGATTTCCAGGGTCACTTTCCACCTATCCATAGACATATACTTTACAAGTGATCCCTACATTACCGTGACTCCTCCCATCGATGAAAGTCCGTAAAGAGTAGGGAGACTTAGCTGTGGTGACAGTGGATAAGCCTCCACCATTGCCCTTAACCTAGCAGTTGTCCTCTTAGGAACCCCTTTTAGGTCCCCTGCTGGTTTGAGTGGTAACAAGGCCCATATCTGAGGTTAAGGTCAAAGTTCATGGCTTGCAACAATTTTTGCAGGGGTTTCGTTGGGAGTTTGGTTGGATTTCACTAATATTTTGTTTGTAGACCGAATGCCTTCTCTTGAGCAGCCATAAAACTGTTACATTCACTTGGCGCGAGAGACCTTTTGGGGCTTGAACCTTCTGCAAACAAATGAATTTCCCAAGGGCATAAAGCTTGATAATTTTAAGGAGATTCAACATTGCCTTGGGCTCAAAACTGAAGTTGAATAGTAAAAATTTCAGATCGATTTCTCCTTTGGAGGCTGCCTTGATCTCAGGGCCGTTATCTCACTGGTTGGAAGTCTTATTCGAGACTCAAATTTTTTTGTTGCTCATAGCTGTGAGTGTGTAATTTCTTCGTAAGCTTTGACGTGAAATTTCTTTGAGCTAAATTATATTGATGAAAGCAGAGCATTTCTAAAGTTTAAAAATCTTGAAATTGAATTTTAGGAAGACTTGATATTTTAAAGATTTTATTTTTTGGTAGCCTTCATCCATTTACCGCAAACATTAGAAGGGTTCCTCAATTTAACCCTTTTGTAGTTCACTCTCCTTGAAGACGTATGACAATCTAGAGTGAGATTAATTGAAGAGGTTTTTGTTTAATTAAATACAATAAGCAATTATAAATCTCTCATTTACATATTAATATCTCAAGGGAAGTTGAAATATTAATTTTGGGAGAAGTAATATCATTCTAAGTTTTTTAAAATCATTGTGTATCTTGAGGGAGGATATTTAAAATAATATATTTTGTAATACCCCCTTAGGATTATTTGAATCATCACTTTGTCAAAGGGAGTCATTTTTCTAATCTTAATAATAAAGAAGTTTCTTCCTAGAGGGAGCTTGGAGTCCTTTCTCCATGGTATCCCATTTTGAGGGTCCCTTTTATTTTATTACGAACTTACCAATCTCATTACTAACTTTTTCTTCTTGTATTTGCTTATCTTGCATTCATTCATCATTGGTAATTGGAATTGTGGGCTCAATATTATAATTGCAAGCTTATTGTACTTTTGAATGTCATAATTTATTGAAAAGCATAAGTTTCTTTCTTGCAATTATTCTTTACTGTTCATACTTCTAGTTATCTTGATCTATGGTACTAACGTTCATCTTGCAACACTACTTATCTAGTAACTTGATGCTCTTCATATTTTTGCAAGTGATATAATCTACTTTGAGCATTGTTCGTTAGGCACTGGTCTATATTTGTTGATCTCGTTGTTGCCTCATTGCTCTTAATTGCTTCATCTTGTTAAGATATATTTTTCTCATCTAATAAAACACTTGCTAATTCATTATAATTCAAGTTGTCTAGAAAGGTAGTGATCTTGCCCTTTGATCTCCTAGGACTTGTTGCTTCAACAAGTTTTCCCCCTTTCATCTATCTTTAGGGACTACACCCCTTAGATTGTCTAAGAGAGAGCTAGAATGGAGTGACTAGGGATCAGGGTGACAACCCTTACTCTGAGCGTTGCACCTTAGGTGTACACTTTGGGCGACAATAGGGATCACCTTTCATCCTGTCATTGATATATTCATTATAGTGATCCTTATTATACTAGGTCTCCTCCCATCGGTGAAAGTCTGTAAAGAGTAGGGAGCCTTAGCTGAGGTGATAGTGGGCTATCACTCCATTGTTGCCCCTTGACCTAGTAGTTGCTCTATAGGATCCCCTTCTAGGACCCTTGCTAGTTTGAGTGGTAAGATGCTAACTGTTCTTCCAGTTGCTCAAGTTTATCCAGAATGTGATGCTAGCCACACCATATACTCACCATCCGGTCATGCAATTGCCACTAATTATGCTAAATATGTCCAAGAATTCTCATGAACTCCCAATGGTCCTCCCGACGAGCTCTATTTAATTGATCAAGGTTTGCGAGCAAGGAATGAACCATCATGTCTAGAGAAATCCGAGAATGTGAGTCTGTTGAGATACCTGCTGATGGCTGAAAAGAGGATGACACAGAAGACCCCCACTGTCGCCTGGAACCTGAACAAATGGGAATCCTTCGCCCTCCGCAGCCCCCCGAATCATGTCGACGAGGAGGCATGATAAATGAGGCGCACACAACAGAAACAAATGATTCCCACAACACCACTCCGAACCTAGCACCATCCCAAAGCCACAACACCACCCTGAAACCAAGAGACCAAGGGACCGAAGACTATGCCACTAGGGTCGTGAGCACCCAACATTGCTAAACAACCCACCCTTAGCCACCTCGGCTTGGATAACCAACAGGGAAGGCTCCGAGGTGCCAACCGCAAGCATCTTCGCCACCCCAATGGCATAAAAGGTAAGCAAAGACTCCCTAAACCACCCCACCGCAAAATCCCAACTTCCACTAGCAGCCCAGTCCCAACTGCAAGCATCTTCGCCACCCCAATGGCAGAAAAGGTAAGCAAAGACTCCCTAAACCGCACCACCGCAGAATCCCAACTTCCACTAGCAGCCCAGTCTCGGTGCATCAAATACGAGGAGCCAACAACGACAGGAACAGAAAAAAGGCCAAAGTAAACAAATCACCTTGGAGCACACTGATGCTAGGAAAAGGAAGAATCAAACACTAGATAAACTAGAGGGATAGGAACACCTAAATGCCAGAAGACTAAACACACAGATAGACAACCAGGGGCTTCCCACACCTCGAGACCCCACCAAGTTAAGAGGAGTCCCGACAATTGAAAGGAAAGACCCACTAACCACTGTCGAATTCCACAGAAAAACACAAACATGAAAAGTCCACATGCCACCAGAGAGTTTGTCAAACTTAAACTTAATATTGATTTCCCGTAAAACCAGCCAGAAGATGCTCAGAGGTAGAAGAGCTTTGGGGATACCTGAAAGCGCACATTGAAGAAACTTAACCCATCAAAACAACCTTGAGAAGAGAGCTAAAGGCGTCGCCTCCTCCTGAATTCTCCATAGGCCAACTTTGGAGAATCTAGATCCAACCATCATATGAGGTTGACCCAATTAACCCAATTATCCTCAAATTGCCACAACCTTGTGACTGCACACTAGCCCGACCTCCCTCTCCCCCTATGTAGAGCTTAAGGCTCCTCAACCAGAGAGATGAGTACTAGAATTCACCTCTCATAATACCCATAACTAAGGAACCAACTTGACAGGGTGCAATGAATGCCACCCACAATATCCCTTTCAGCTCCCATGCTTCTGCATGGGCACTTATCACCACACTAACTAACTTGAAGATCATTCGTAACATTCTAATAGCAGCGTACCACCTTGTTTAACTCCGGTTCTCGAAGCATGGACACCCCCATAGGGGAGTGGGTTGGTTCTGTTTATTTTATTTTTTCTTGTTTAATATTTGTAAAGGGATTTAATAAGATAATAAACAATTAGTAAGGGTTACACATGTTAATCAATGTTGTCATTGATGTCAATATGGCATTGGCCGAGATGGCAGATATTCTTGATATGCCTAATGAATATCATGAAACCCTAGAATGAGATGATAAGGTTGAAGACAATAGATGCCTGGTTCCATATGATGATGTCGTAACTCTTGTTTGATAAGAATGTCATCAATCAATATGTCAAGTCACTAATGAAGAAGTCTTAAGAAGTGCCAAGTGCCAAGTATTTAGAAGCCCTTGATAACATATGGAGATTACATTTGATGATGTCATATTCTTGATGAATGACCACAATTGATAATGGCACTTGATGAGGTCTTGATAACATGGTTGGAGATCATTTGATGGTTGGAAGATTATTTTGGAGTTCTCCTAATGATGTTGCACTATGACTGCACTAGTATATGATGACATTGTTCATGCATCATGTTACATGGATGTTGCACTCCTACATAATGACTCTATGATCCTATGGTGACATTGATAACAATGAAGAAGCCAAAGAATGAAGAAGCCACGCTGTCCCAAACATTCCTCATGCTGTCCCAAACTTTTTATGCATAAACTTTAAGGACAATCACAAAGAAAAATGATATTGGACACCTTGGAGGAATCCTTTCAAAATGGATCCTAGACCATCTTAAAGAGGATTTTTTCCTCTTTCTAATGAGCCTTTATTTGCCCCGAAACTCGCAATAGTTTGTGAGATATTGAATTTTTAAGTTAAGGAAATTATTCCTAGCAGCGAGCCGACCTACACTCAGTCATACAAGTCGGCCTCACTTCAAATAGACGTGTCCCTTTAGTTATAAACAAAATATCTATAAATAGACGTCTAAACACTTCATTTTGATAAGCAATTCGGGCAAGAATACAAAGATACGAAGTATAGAAGAAGACAGAAGGCCGAGGAGAACGAGGAGACTATTGTTTAGGACGAAAAAAAAGGATAATTATGTTTGGGCCTAAGTCACATGACACGAGGACACGAGGACACAAGCCACTGAGGACACGAGACACTGAGGACACGTAAATACGAGTATTCAATACAAAACGCAGCGACTTGGAAACAAGACACGGGGGACACATTTTATATATATTTTTAATTTAATATATATATATAATACCGAAATATAGTTTTTTATCCATATTAAATTGCAGGTTTAAAATATAATTACTTCTCAAAGTTCATAGTTCACTTTAACAAAATAAATAGAGTCAAAATTTACTATTTAGAAATTAGAATGTGATATGCTTGGTCTTGATTCTTGAATATTCAATGTTCATTGTTCATGTACAACTTACAAGCACATGAAAAAATAACTAAAGTCTAATCCTATTGATTTCCTCTGCCCCTCTTGCGAGAAAATGCCACATCTTTCCCTTTCCCTCTAGATGTAGATGCTGGTGTTGGTGGAGTTGGCAGTGGAGTTTGCTATGCTCTAGAAGCTGAAGAACTAGAAATAGGAGCTATAGGAGGTAGACCACGTCCTCTACTGGTGGCAGGGGTAGCCCGGGCAGGTGGTGTCACCTGGAAACATTACAATTTCCCAATCCTGAAATCCTGAAAGACTGATAAGTCTGCTGCATTTTGAATGAAATCTAAAATTCTACTTTCTCCATATGAAATCCAATGAGGCTGGAACCACTTTCAAACATCCTGAGTCATTTCATGGTAATGTTAAAAATTTAAGTAAAAGGATGAAAATGTAGATTAAGGAGAATGTCACTTTTACTTTAAGAATTTAACATTACCATGAATAGCATATCAATACTAGGGCTTGGACTTGATTATTAAGTTGCCCCACTCAAAAATTATTTGTTTCTTTCAAAAAAAATTGCAGCTTATGTAGGCAACGTTTTCTATCAACGGAATACGCGTTTTCCAGTTGCAGGACACGACGAAAACCAAAGAATACGTTTTACATTTTATAGGACACGATGAAAAACGTTTTTGACACGTTTTAGTGCCGTTTTCGTGTCCGACACGTAAAATACGGGACACGGGACC
Source organism: Pinus taeda (assembly GCA_000404065.3). NCBI lineage: Eukaryota > Viridiplantae > Streptophyta > Pinopsida > Pinales > Pinaceae > Pinus > Pinus taeda. The sequence continues at coordinate 46,938 of APFE031433298.1, read as the reverse complement.
TTGGAGGATGTGTCCTGCGACTTAGGTTTGGGCATAAAATCTTGGTTGAAGTTGTCGTAGTTGCCATAGTCGAAGCTGCCATAGTTGCCGTGGTCGAAGCTGCCATAGTTATCGTGGTTGAAACTGTCGTAGTTGCCATGGTCGAAGCTGTCATAGTTGACGTGGTCGAAGTTGCCGTAGTTGACGTGGTTGAAGTTGCCGTAGTTGCCATGGTCGAAGCTGCTGTAGTTGCTGTGGTCAAAGCTGCCGTAGTTGTCGTGGTTGAAACTGTTGTTGTCGAAGTTGTCATAGTTGTCATGGTCGAAGTGTTGATTTATTGGGATTGGACAAATAGAGCTTGTTGAAGTCTTCTCTTGAGAACATAATAGGGCAGAGTTGGAGAACTTTATGAAGCAGCATATTGAAGATTTGTGGAGATCATTGAAGACCATGATGAATTGAAGCCATTATGAGGTGACCTTGAAGAATTTTTGTTTGGTTAACATGAAGAGTAGTGGTGACACCTTCATGTGAAGAACAAGTTTGTCATTGATGATGTGACGTGGAGACTAAGTGAAGGCGTAGCTGAAGATTGATGGGGCTTGTTGAAAATAACATTGGGAGCCGTGAAGTATAACCAAACATACCTTGACAAAGTGAAGCTATAGGGTTGGAGCCCTTGGGGTTGGTGCCTCAAAATTGACAAGGTTTGGTGCCTTGGAAAGTCCAAGTTGGTGTTTGGCAAATATAGGATTGGTGTCCTTGGAGTTGGTGCTCCTAAACTCAAGGTTGGTGCCTTGGATAAGATAGGGTTGGAGCCCTAGAGGATCGAAGTCCTCAAGAAACTAGGTCGAAGCCTGAACCAGATATAGGGTTGGAGCCCTTAATGTTGGTGCCCCAAAATTGACAAGGTTGGAGCCTTGGACATCCAAGTCGGTGCTTGGCAAATACATGTTGGAGCCTGGGAGATTGAAGATCGGTGTCTTCACTTAGGGTTGGAGCCCTACATATATTGTACTTGATTTATTGAAGAAATTAATAAAAGAATTTATTCTTATTGTTCATTTTGTGTTCTAAATATAAGTGATCTAATTGGTAAAAGTAACAATTGAAAAGAAATAGTGATTCACCCCACTCTCAGTATTTTCAACAATTGGTATCAGAGCCAGTACCTTCACTCAAAGCCTAACAGCTTGAAGGTTGATCATTAGAACACAAATGGTGAAGCCAAGGAAGAAAGTCTCCAATCCTCCTAAAGATGTTTCTCCCTCAACCACCGAAATTGATGTCAATCAATTTGTGAAGGCTCCATTGTTCAATGGAAACTTTGATATATGGGAAGCAAGAATGAGAAATTTCTTAAAGACTCAAGGCATTGGAGTCTGGAAATCGGTGATTGCTGATAGCATGATGGATGGAGAATCCAAGGAACAATACAAGAGCAATGAAAGCAATCTTGAATGGGATACCTGATTCTATGTAGGCCAATTTTGAAAAATATTCGTCAACAAAAGGCATATGGGATCAACTTCATGATCTTCATTTAAAAGGAGCATTGACAATGATCTCTAGTCAAGAAAATGATGGAAAACAAGAAGGAAATGTAGAGCCCATCAAGGAAGCTGAAGATAAGAGTGATAACATCAAGGCTAAAGAAGATCTAGAAGATGAAGAAAATGAAGAAGATTTTGAAGAAGATCTCCTCACTAAACTTATGGCTGCCATGGAAGAGATTAACAATTTGAAAAAGGAAAATGAGGAACTTAAGAAGAAAGTGCAATTTGGTGACCAGGGGAAGACAAGGAAGGATGTTGACCTTGTCAAGCTTCAAGTACAAGAAAGAGACGAGGAGCTTGCCAAGATTAAGAAGAATTTCATCAAAACAAGAGAAAGCATCATGAAGAAGTCATATCCATGACAAATCAATTGGATAAGGCAAAGAAACGGGAAGATACCTTGTCAAGCCACCTTGAACAAAGGCACAAAATCTTGAACAAACTTGAAGCAAAGATTGGTCAATACAAGGAAGAGGTCTCCTCCCTTAGATCTCAACTAGAAGAAGCAAGGAAACAAGCACAAGGAGCTGAGAAGGTTATGGAAGATTTGACATTCATAGAAGGACAAGTTGATGAAGCTGAAAAGGAGAGAAACACCATGATATGCCAACTAGAAGAAAATGATAATGACATCACCAAGTTAAAATAAAAAATCACTTCTCTTAAGGCCCAATTGTGTGAAGCAACCAAGATGATGGAAGAAATGAAGAAGCAACTAGTTATGAAAGATGAAGATTGTGAAAAGTTGAAAGGAGAAATTGTCTTTCTTAAAAAGGAAGTTGACTTGCTGAATAAGAACTTGAAAAGTTCTCAAACCCTAGATGACATCTTAAATCATCAAAGGTCTGCCCTTGATAAATCAGGTCTTGGCTGTGTAGGTGAATCCTCAAGCAAGAATGATGCAAACCCTAATGCTTCAAACAACAAGGATGTGAGGAAGCCTGGAAGAAATGTTGATGTTCCTAGTTCCAGCAAAGGCAAGGAGAAGAGTCAAGATAACTATGGAAGAAACCTTCCTCCAAGAAGAAGTGCAGATGGTGTCAAGGATGAAGAAATGGTTATCATCAAAGGATCCCAAGGCAAAAAGACCTTAGAAGTACATCAAGGAAACCTTCTTCTCCCAAGTACCAAAGTATATTTCATGGTTATTGCTATTCTTGTACAAACTTTGGGCACATGGCAAAAGATTGCAGGGCATATCACAAAGATAATTATAATGTTCCCCGTCAATATCTGTTAAAATTGGAAACTAGGGCCAAACTCCATGTGGGTCATCTTATTAATGGAAGTTGATATTTTTCTTGGATCCCTCTCATCGAGAGTTGTAGGATTGATCTAAAGATCATCTGATTCCAATAAGTATTCATGGAGATATGAATTTATTTGTGTTATAGGACAATTTGTCAAGGTCCACCAACAACCAAATAAACCCTACTTGTGCTCAATGTTTTAGTATAAATAGAGGTGGCCTTCAAGTCATTTCAACACAGTTGGGATCTCTTCTTCTCTACTTGTCTTTGGGTTTTAGTAGGAGGAGAGATCCTAAGCGATAACGTTGCCCTAATCCAGAGGGCAGAAGCCGGAACTGTCGGGAACTGCCGGAACTTCCAGGAACAACCGGAACTGCTGGAACAGCGAGGAAAGCTGACGCAAAGGGTAGAAGCCGGCACTATTGGGAACAACCGGAACTGTCGGAACTGCTGTGAACAACCAGAACTACCGGGAACTACTGGGAATAGCTGGAACTGTCGGAACAACTGGGAAAGATGATGCAGAGGGCAGAAGCTGGCACTGTCAGGAACAACCGAAACTGTCAGAACTGCCGGAATTGCTGGAACTGCCGTGAATTGTCGGGAACAGTCGGAACTGCCGGGAACTGCCAGGACTGCCGGTACTGCCGGGAACTGCTGGAACTGCTGGGAATTGTTGGAACTACCGGGAACAGCCGGAACTGCGGGAATTGCCGGAGCATCTGTCTCTGAAGGAGAGCAGCATGCAAGGGACAACTAACTAACATTGGGACAATTGTATGGTACTTAGCAGCAAATACACAAAGCATGCGATATTACAGCTAGCATGCAAGGGACAACTAGCATGCAACAGTGAGCATGCTAAGGACAACAAGCAAGCAAGGGACAACAAGCAAGCAAGGTGCAGCCAGAGCATAGGTCAGTACGACAACATGGTGTAGCAATGGAACATAATGCAGTACAGTGATGGGTACAGTCCTGATTAATGAAGCATGATGAGATGCAACATAGTGATGATGGGTGCAGCATGGTGCAGCGCGGTGAGGTGCAACATGATGACAAAATGCAGCACAATGATAGGTGAAGGAGTCACCTTGGAGAATTAGTTGAAGAAGCATGTCTTCAACTGATCTCATGTATCATCTTCTTAGAGATGATCTATGCTCTTACCTAGATAAGTCAAAGTGTCGACTTTTGTTGTAAATGTACTATCTCTCTCTCTCTCTGCTGAACTATTGAAGAACATATAAGAAGAATTGATCAAGGGTTTCCCCACATTGGGGTTTGTCCCTGGCTAGCGCCACATCTTGTGTCCTCTTGTCTTGGCTTGTCTTCTACGATTTTATGTTTATGTTCTATTTGCAGTTTACTTTAATGTGATGTGATTTGTAATTGGAAAAAGATATTGAGCTAACTATGAAAATTGAAATAAATTGCTCTAAGCATAGAACATACCTAAAATTAACATGGTATTAGAGCTGAGGTGAAGACGATGCCCAAGCAAGAGTGAAAGAGCAATCACTGAAGACAACTGGGAAAGGACAAAAGGATCAGTGGATTCCTCATCCCTCTTCAAATTCACCGAGGGTGAAGTCGAAGCAGAGAATATTATCAGAATGGCGTAGTGGAAGTTTCTGATGGCCTACCTAAAGATCACTTCATTGGGAAGTCCGGATCTAAGGGTGGAAGGAAAGGCAGATGCCTTGGTTGCAATAAGTTCGACCATTATGTGAAGGAGTGTCCGAATGGCAGAGACACGTCTCTTGATGAAGATAACAATCATTTGAGGGACATCATCACTGTTCAAAGGAATGACAGGTAATGCAAGTCATCAAGGAAATGGCCGACTCTTCAAAGAAAGCAAGGGACCCCAGGTATGAGGAATCAAATGTTTTTTTTTGATAAGATAAAGAAGCGTTATCTTGTATTCACCCTCTCCTTCAGATTCTTTGGGAATTTGGCTTATTGATTGTAGTGCTTCAAGGCACTTCATCGGATAGAAGGGTGCATTCTCTAATTTGGTAGAGATGGAAACAATCGTGGGATAATACTTGGAGCCGATGCCACCTATCCCGGAAAGGAGGATGTAGGGAATGTTACCCCTCAATTGAATAAGGGTAACTCGATTCATTTATAGAATCTCTTTTATACATGATCGCAAGAAGAACCTGGTGTCCATTTCGGCAATGGAAGTCAAAGGTTACAGGGTGGCACTCATCGATGGAAAGGTACGTGTCTGAAAATAAAATTTTCAAAGATGTTTTTGAGTTCAGGGATGTATCAAGTTGTAGGAAGTCCACTGGGGATCATGTCCATTGACACATAGCACCGAAGGTCTGTGAGTCAGATGGTGACAGGGATGTCTAAATTCAAAAAGAGCATGAAAGTACATGTCTGAGATGTACTGAAGGAAAATCTTACAAGGGGACCATTCCCTTCATGTAGCAGGTCCACAGGTTTGGAACAACCAGAGGGGTTTAAGATTCATGATCAGGAATCTCACGTATGCAGGTGAAAGAAAGCTGTCTATGGCTTGAAGCGAAATTCCCCGGGCGTAGTATGATCCATATGGATCCTAGAACACTCTCTAAGTCTTGCAATCTTCTAAAAATCATTCCAAAGATCAAAATAATCGCATATGAAGAACCCTTAGAAGCATTGAAAAACACTATCGAGAGGCAAAAACACATGAAAACAGTGAAAAAAACAGAGTATCGGAGGTCTGAACAGTGAATGCACAATAGCCCTCAGATTTGGCCGATCAACGATCCAGATCTGATTAGCGAATCGCAATCAGCGGTGGCAATCGATGGATATCGACGCAGACCATATAAAACTTGCGATGATGACCGACGGGGTCAACTAGGACCGTCGATCAAGCGCACAGATCGACGACCGACGTTGCATTGCAGGATCGCTATCGGAGATTACAAGAATGCTTACAATGTCTCGGGGTTATCGCGATATGCGATTGCGATCAATCACATCATGATATCGCAATCGGGGCTACATAGAGGAGCGGGCTACACACACACACACACACACACACACACACATATATGCGATACGATGAACCAGACTCGACGATTATATAAATATTATTGCATAAGATTTGAGATTCGCAGGAAAGGCATTTTTAATGTAGTTTGCGTATTTTGTTTATTAAACGAAATACAAAGGATGAAGCGCCGATTCGATAAGCCAGACCCGAAAGGGTTCCTTAAAGCTATTGTATATTATTTCAGATCCGCCATAAGCTATTTCTCCGTTATTTTCACAGTTTTAACGTATTTTTAAAATACAAAGGAACAAGGCCGAAGCGACTTGCGATAGCGACTGAGGACGGACCCGATAGGAAAATAGACCGGATTTAAGGACTTTTGAAGTCCGAAATGAATAGTGTTTTGGCGGAATTTCACAGTTTTGCAGTGTTTCTCTGTGTAAACAGAAAACGATCGTTTTTGGCAATCTGAAGGATTTCAAAGGCTCGATGATCTATCCAGTTACAATACAGGTGGCCACCAACCTTGGAAGTGTTTAGCAATGATTGCTAGCGCTTAAGGGATCTGAGTGGATAGAGGTCAGGGAGACAGAATGCCGAGAATTTGAAACGAACAAGCAGCGCAATTTGGCTTTAAAGCCATAGAAAACAGAAGACAGAGGCAGGAAATGCCGAGACAGAGCTAAGACAGAGACAGAGAGAGATGGAGAGAGTCTGTATACTTAGAGAGGCTTGAGAGGTTCAAGCAAAGTCTTGCTGTTGTCTTTGTTGTGTATTGAGTCTCAGATTGAGCTCATACTGTTGTAAAACTCTGCTTGAAGACATAATATAGAGGTCACCACTAAACGCTGGACCAAGAGATGTAGCCCAGGAGTATTGGGTGAACTCCTTATTAAATTTGCTGTATTATGTGTTGTCTATTATGTTTTTGTTTACTGCTTCATTATTTGTGTATTTTGCAATCTTATCGATCCATTACATAAAATAACATAGGTAAATCCAGGCACATGAGTCTGTAGTATCTTATTATTTGTCTTAGATCTCATTATCAGCTCATAGTATGAGAGGATTGATAGCTGTCAGATGAAGCTGAGAGTCACTAAGAGTGACGCTGATCCAAACCATTGTTTGAAGGTTGTGGATGATAGACCTCTCATACCAGCACCTTCTGAGGACGACCTATTTCAAATAGGTGCGGACCCTCTCACTTGCTGAAGTAAGAGGGAGTTGGATTCCAGATGTGGAATGGTAAATTGCAAGCCCATGACTACCTTGAGGATCTTAACTTTCAGAAGTTATATGGTGATGATGTTGGACCAGATTTGGGAAATGCCTCTGAGTTTCATAAACTCATTTGCATTGATGTTCTTGGTGAACTTCCGTCTGGACATATGTTTTTCAGTTAGCATGGTGAGCTCATATTTGGTTGAGCCTCACTGGATTGGTGCCAAGAATCTTCTGAGATATCTTCGGGGCACAATCTCTCATGGATTGAGATACACGGCTGAAAATATGATGCTGCATGATTATTCGAAAGCTGACTGGGCAGGCAGTGTGGAGGATCATTAGAGCACTTCTCAGCGCTGGTTCTCTTTGGGTTCTGCTTCGATCTCATGGATGAGCAGGAAGCACAAGTCGGTTGCTATAAGCACCGCTGAGACCGAATACATAACTACGAGTATGATCTCGTATGACGCTGCCTAGTTGTGGAAGCTCTTCAGTGAGCTGTTTGTACACATGATGAATACCACTGTGATTCTCTGTGACGACTAGAGGGGGGATTCGATTATTGAGGAATCCCGTATTCGATGATTGCTCCAACAGATAAACATCAGATACTGCCTTATCTGGGATATGGTAAGTCAATGAGTGAGGAGGCTCCATCGCATTGAGACTGATGTACAGGTCGTAGACATTTTGTCAAAGCCTTGGGAAAGGTCAAATTTGTGACTTTCTCGAACGACTTGGAGTCGTTGAGAGACCTTCTTATAAGGGTCCTACATGTTGCATGCATTGAGCTCGGGGAGCTCTGGGGGGCTTGGGGTACTTACTGGAGCAACATACCACCACAGGGTGACTCACCCTGTCCTGTTGGTGCGCTATGTATAGGATGATAGGTTCAACCTTCTCCTGTGATACCCCATGGCAACTGTGGAACAGAATGATTAGTTCTCCTGTGGGTCGAGATGATTAGTTCTCCCATGGCAACTGTGGAACAGGATGATTAGTCCTCTTGTGGGCCGGGATGATTACTTCTCCCGTGGAAACTGTGAAAAAGGATGATTAGTTCTCCTGTGGGCTGAGATGATTAGTTTTCCCATGGTGAATGTGGGGCAGGATGATTCGTTCTCTTGTGGAGAGGATGATTAGTTCTCCTGTCGAGGCATCCTACCCATGCAGTCTAGGACTCATGGGAAGTACCTATCATCTGATCAATGAGTAGGGAAATGGGGTTAGGGACCATAGTAGTACTATCGATGGACGCATCGTTGTATCTATCGTACTCCATATGCTAGGATGACCTCCATTGATCTGGGATCAATGAAACTGATTTGGGATCAGTATGAGTGGTTTGAGACACTCTCTTGTGATATTGAACTGGGATCAATAAAACTGACTTCGGGTCAATAAGAGATGTGACACACTCTCTTCAGATGAAATTGACTTCGGGTCAGTAGAGAATGGTATGGGACATTCTTGATCAATTCTTCTTCTTCATGGCTCAGTAGAGCAAAGCAGAGCAGTGTAGGGCACTGATGGCAGAGATAGTACAGTCAGACATATGGATCAGCGGATGGAGTTCTCCCTAGTTGAGAGGGAGTGTTAAAATTGGCAACTAGGGCCAAACTCCATGTGGGTCATCTTATTAATGGAAGCTAATTTTTTTCATGGAAACCTCTCATTGAGAGATGTAGGATTGATCTATAGATCATCCGATTCTGATAAGTATTCATGGAGATATGAATTTATTTGTGTTATGGGACAATTCGTCAAGGTCGGCCAACAACCAAATAATCCCCACTTGTGCTCAACGTTTTAGTATTAATAGAGGTGGCTTTCAAGTCATTTCAACACACTTGGGATCTCTTCCTCTCTACTTGTCTTTGGGTTTTAGTAGGAGGAGATATCCTAAGCGATAACACTGCCCTAATCCAGAGGGTAGAAGCCGGAACTGCCGGGAACAACCAGGAACTGCCGGAACTGCCAGGAACAGCCGGAACAGCCGGGAAAGCTGATGCAGAGGGCAGAAGTCGGAATTGCCGGGAACAACTGGAACTACCAGGAACAACCGAAACTGTCGGGAACAGTCGGAACTACTGGAACTGCCGGGAATAGTCGGACCTGCCGGGAACTGCCGGGAATAGCCGAAACTACCAGAACAATAGGGAAAGCTGACGCAGAGGGCAGAAGTCGGAACTGCCAGGAACAACCGGAACTGTCGGGAACTGCTGGGAACAACGGAAACTGCTGGGAATTGCCGGAACTGCCGAGAGCAACCAGAATTTCCGGAACAACCGGGAAAGCTGACACAGAGGGCAGAAGCCAGAACTATCGAGAACTGCCGGGAAATGCTGGGAACTGCCGGAACCGCTATAATTGCCGGGAATTGCCGGAACTGCCGGAACTGCCGGGAACTGCCGGAACTGCTGGAACTGCCGAGAATTGTTAGAGCATCTGTCTCCGAAGGAGAGCAGCATGCAAGGGACAACTAACTAACATGGGACAATTGTATGGTACTTAGCAGCAAATACACTAAGCATGCAATGTTACAGTTAACATGCAAGGGACAACTAGCATGCAGCAACAAGCATGCTAAGAACAATAAGCATGCTAGGGACAACAAGCAAGGTGCAACCAGAGCATAGGTCAGTGCGACAACATGGTGTAGCAATGGAACATAATGCAGTATAGTGATGGGTACAATCATGATTAATGAAGCGTGATGAGATGCAGCATAGTGATGATGGGTGTAGCATGGTGCAGCGCGGTGAGGTGCAACATGATGACGAAATGTAGCTCAATGATAGGTGAAGGAGTCACCTTGGAGAATCAATTGAAGCAACATGTCTTCAACTGATCTCATGTATCATCTTCTTAGAGATGATCTATGCTCTTATCTAGATAAGTCAGAGTGTTGACTTCTATTGTAAACTTACTATCTCTCTCTCTCTGTGCTGAACTATTGAAGAACATATTAGAAAATTTGATCAAGGGTTTCCCAACATTGGGGTTTGTCCCTGGCTAGCGCCACATCTTGTGTCCTCTTGTCTTCGCTTGTCTTATGTGGTTTATGTTTATGTTCTATCTGCAGTTTACTTTAATGCTGATGTGATTGCTAATCTGGAAAAGATATTGAGCTAACTGTGAAAATTGAAATAAACTGCTCTAAGCATAGAACATACCTAAAATTAACAATATCTGAGAAGCAATTTTGCAAGAAGTCATGGATTCTTATTCATGAACAACATAGAGTGCTTCAAGTGTCATAACATTGGACATATGGCACGTAGTTGTAACTTGACTTGGGCATCTACTCAAGATAGAACTATGCCAGAAAAGAAATTTACACAAGTATGGAGAAGGAAGAAAATACAATCCAAAAATCTCTTGAAATCTCTAGCCAACAACACACTTTGTTGACCTGATCTTCGACAATCTAAGCATTTGATGGGGAAACGCTGCCAAAAGGAATACCATGCATATAGTTAGGGGGAGCTTATGATGATTAGGCATTCTTATAGAAGCCATCCGTGAATGAGTCTTATGAAATCCTTGATGAGCTATATGGACAATCATTCTTTGATAGATCATCTCTTAGAAACACTCCTTGAAGAATATAATCCTTATTCATCCGATGGATTATTATTGAAGATCTCTTCCACTTGATCATTAGTAGGTAATCTTTCATGGGGGGGAGTTGGTACATCACATGAAGGAATTTAAGCACATCTATCATGGACTACATTGCCATAAAGAAGAGCATTATGACAGGGGGAGTAACATACCTATGAAGAACTACTATTCGTAAAGAAAAGAAGCAACTTGACAGGGGGACTACTTGGGCACCCCGTTTGCCATTGATGTCAAAGGGGGAGAGAATGTTGGAAGGGAAGAAGTATTGCTATCAATGACAAAGGGGGAGATTGTTAATCAATGTTGTCATTGATGTCAATATGGCATTGGCCGAGATGGAGGATATTCTTGATATGCCTAATGAATATCGTGAAACACTAGAAGAGATGATAAGATTGAAGACAATAGATGCCTGGTTCCATATGATGATGTCGTAACTCTTGTTTGATAAGAATGTCATCAATTAATATGTCAAGTCACCAATGAAGAAGTCTTAAGAAGTGCCAAGTGCCAAGTATTTAGAAGCCCTTGATGACATATGGAGGATTACATTTGACGATGTCATATTCTTGATGAATGACCACAATTGATGATGGCACTTGATGAGGTCTTGATAACATGGTTGGAGATCATTTGATGGTTGGAAGATTATTTTGGAGTTCTCCTAATGATGTTGCACTATAACTGCACTACTATATGATGACATTATTCATGCGTCATGCTACATGGATGTTGCACTCCTACATAATGACTCTATGATCTTATGATGACATTGATAACAATGAAGAAGCCACGCTGTCCCAAACATACCTCATGCTGTCCCATTATGCATAAAATTTAAGGACAATCACAAAGAAAAATTATTTTGGACACCTTGGAGGAATCCTTTCAAAATGGATCCTAGACCATCTTAAAGAGGATATTTTCCTCTTTCTAACAAGTCTTTATTTGCCCCGAAACTCGCAATAGTTTGTGAGATATTGAATTTTTAAGTTAAGGAAATTATTCCTAGGAGTGAGCCGACCTACACTCAGTCATACAAGTTTGCCTCACTTCAAATAGACATGTCCCTTCAGTTATAAACGAAATATCTATAAATAGACGTTTAAACACTTCATCTTGATAAGCAATTTGGGCAAGAATTCAGAGATACAAAGTATAGAAGAAGACAAAAGGCCGAGGAGAACGAGGAGAGTATTGTTTAGGACGAAAAAAAGGATAATTCTGTTTGGGCATAAAATCTTGGTTGAAGTTGCTGTAGTTGCCATAGTCAAAGCTGTCGTAGTTGCCGTGGTCGAAGCTACCATAGTTGCCGTGGTCGAAATTGCCGTAGTTGCCGTAGTCGAAAGCTACCGTAGTTGTCGTGGTCGAAGCTGCCGTAGTTGACGTGGTCAAAGCTGCCATAGTTGCCATAGTCGAACTTGTCGTAGTTGTCGTGGTCGAAGCTGCCGTAGTTGTCATGGTTGAAACTGTTGTGGTCGAAGTTGTCATAGTTGTCATGGTCGAAGTGTTGATTTATTGGGATTGGACAAATAGAGCTTGTTGAAGTCTTCTCTTGAGAACATAATAGGCAGAGTTGGAGAACTTTATGAAGCAACATATTGAAGATTTGTGGAGATCATTGAAGACCATGATGCATTGAAGCCATTATGAGGTGACCTTGAAGAATTTTTGTTTGGGTAACATGAAGAGCAATGGTGACACCTTCATGTGAAGAACAAGGTTGTCATTGATGATGTGATGTGGAGACTAAGTGAAAGCGTAGCTGAAGATTGATAGGGCTTGTTGAAGAAAACATTGGGAGCCGTGAAGTATAACCAAACATACCTTGACAAAGTGAAGCTATAGGGTTGGAGCCCTTGGGGTTGGTGCCTTGGAAAGTCCATGTTGGTGCTTGGCAAATATAGGATTGGTGTCCTTGGAGTTGGTGCTCGTAAACTCAAGGTTGGTGCCTTGGATAAGATAGGGTTGGAGCCCTAGAGGATCAGAGTCCTCAAGAAACTAGGTCAGAGCCTGAACCAGATATAGGGTTGGAGCCCTTGAGGTTGGTCCCTCAAAATTGACAAGGTTGAAGCCTTGGAAGTCCAAGTCGATGTTTGGCAAATACAGGTTGGAACTTGGGAGATTGAAGATCAGTGTCTTCACCTAGGGTTGGAGCCGTACATATATTGTACTTGATTTATTGAAGAAATTAATAAAAGCATTTATTCTTATTGCTCATTTTGTGTTCTAAATATAAGTGATCTAACTAGTAAAAGTAACAATTGAAAAGAAAAACTGATTCACCCCCCTCTCAGTATTTCCAACAATGCAAATGTTGGAGGTGTTGAACTTTGTAGCTATGGTCGGTCTTCATAATTAATCTATTGATGTATTTGAAATAATAAATAAGACATGTCCTTCATGACCTTGTCAAAAGGGATAATAGATGACATGTTCTTCATGTCGTTTTTTTAAAAGAGAAATTTTGAGTTTTTGGAAATAAATTTTTGGCTCCAAAATAGCCAAGTCAGCCCTCCTCCTAGTCAAGTCGGCCTAGACAAGATAGCACCCATTCGGCCAGCAAGAAGGATATTTATAAGGCACTTGACCTCTTTATAAACACAACGATTTGGATCTTTCTGTTCAAGGAACTCGGACTGCTCTGAGCAAAGAAGTTGATCTGAGGTAGAAAAGAAGTCGATTTAAGACATAGAAGAAGTCACCTCTAAGGCAGTGTTCTGTCTATCTCAAGGACGAATTTGAGACGGATTTCTGAGATGATGAAGGCCGAATCTCAGAGGCATGTTAAGGATCAAATTTCAGAGGCATGTTGCAGGATTGAATTTCAGAGGCATGTTGCAGGACCAAATTTCTGAGCAAAGTATAGGACCAAATTTCTGAATGGGCAAACTTATGACTTGACTAGAAAGGAGTTGGACCAGGTTTGACCAAGTTGTCTTTATTGTTCAGTTTGACCTTATGGTTGATGTAATGACCCATCTATTTATACAATAGAATAAAGATTAATATTAGTATCAACCACTAAATAATATAAAGTTCTAAACTTTATATTAAATTAAATATAAATAGAACTCTATAATAAATAAATATAAAATCAAACTCTGTATTAAATATAAATATAAAACAAACTTTATAATAAATATAAATTAAACTTTATATTAAAAATAAAAATTAAAACCTTATATAAATAAGGGACACAAACCAAACCTTGCTATATAAAAAAAAATACATATATATAAACAATATATAACAGGTTGATAAAGCGTGAGGGATTACAAATATCTGATGGTCTCGAATGCATGCAAGGTGTGTTGGGAGGAGGGAAGGCGGTGGTTGCAGGTGGAGGGCGGCCATCGCCAAGCCTGCAGTTAAAAACCGGAGAACTGAATCGAGAATGGGGGGTTGAACAACGAAGCAAAAAAAAAACCAAGAGGAGGAATTCAGCAGGGAAGAAGGTCTGCCATCGGAAGAGCTTTAATCAGTCTGAGGTTCTGGGCACAGGGGACAGTGAGCTTCTGTGAGAAGCTTACTGGATTGAGCAGCCTCTGCTCAGTCTGGCTGGGTGGAATTGGTCTCCTGGTAATTGGATAAGAGTAACCGCAGCGCCATCAACTATACCAAAGCAGGCAGCAGTTCAGGTAGGTGTTCAAAATCCCTTACGGTTACTGCATTTTAGTTTTTGGTTCTTACTGTATTTCAGTTTTGGTTCTTACTGTATTTCAGTTCTGGTTCTTACCGTATTTAAGTTCTTGTTCTTACCGTATTTCAGTTAATGGTCATTACACATGGTATTAGAGGGGTTGTTCAAACCCTTTTCGACCTTACAGGCCCACAATTCGCTGTTCTTTGGTACATGGACAGTGAAATGGATTTCTTTAACCTCATAATTGTCCCAAAACATGTCTACTGCACCTTCAGGAAATTCGTATGCCCTTGATACTTCGAAGTTTAGGGATTATGGTAGCTCAGACCTATTCACGGTTGCTCGGATTTGCAATAATTTTTGGATGCCTTCTAATGATCTCAAATGAGCGAGCTCAGGTGCCATAGAAAAATACTGTCACAATGACCTGAGTGCCTTTAAAAATTTGTATTAGCGTAAGAGAGGACGTGTGAGTTCTATAAATTTTGTATCAGCGCGTTTCCCTCTGATGCATACACTGTTAATTGCCTTTGCCTGCGTTCTTTTCTTTCCCTGTCAGCTGTATCACCTTTAGTTGCAATAAAGCAAGCGAAATGATTCTGTTCCTGTGCTTTGGATTCTAGCCTTAGGGCATCATTCCGACACTGCAGCAACACGTGTCCTTGAATTTCGTCAATTTGTGCATCTGTCGAGATTTTCCCTCATTGCTGAGATTCAGCCGTTTTCTTGTTCGAGAATCATTGGTTGCTGCAGATGATATTAGTTCTTGAATGTTTGAAAACTTGTATGATTCATTTGTTCCATTGCTTCAGACATATCCAAGTTCATACCTTGTTCGCTGGATGTGCCATAGCACTGCGAAAATTAGCATTTTGCAGAAGTTCAAGGAAAAATAGACAATGCGGGTACCTAATAAATTTTATATATTCTGGACGTTGCCAGTACTGCAGATACTTTAAATAACCAATAAATGCCTCATCATCGAAGTAACGATTTTGAGCCAAATAGTGTATGTAAGTTGGATTGGCCAAGCACTGTATAAACTCCAACTGCAGTAAAAAGCGTTGCCTACCATCATCGGGATTTTTGTATGGCTCCTTAGGGATATATGGATGTGGAGATGAATCTGAATTTCCTTTCCTAGGTTCCATGTTCTTTGCTTGTTAAAAGTGTCATGTAACTTCTATGTCTTTTTATGGCCGCACAAAATATTCTGGCCTGTTTCGTGCCCCAATGCAACGACTTTGAACCGTCCTCTTGCTGCTTTTATTGCACCAATCGTCTTCCACGAGGTCTAAATCGCGTCTTCGAATCTCGTTGAACGTTTCTGCTCAGGCAATGTCTGTGAGTGGCTTATCAGGGCATTGTAAAGCTACTGGAGTAGTGTCTTCATATTTATGTTGGAGTCTGGTTCACCACAATTTGGCTTCTCTGTCCTAAGAATCATGCCCTATTTATGCTTTAATTTTGTTGCAGAAGACCTTTTACCGCCGGAATTTGTGGGCATCAACAAGTTTCTAAATGCCAGCATCCCGTCAAAATAACATTGCAATATCAAATTTACTGTGAAGAGGAGCTTCTCCAGTGTAGGCGTCAAACAACTGGTCTATCATATCTCGGCGAATACTTGATTTTATTCATAGGTCCAACAATTTTATTTGCATCAACACTCGCTGCTAGCTTAACACCCTCCCCATTTTGGTCCACTTGATCCTCAATTGTCATCAAACGAACAGCTTCAATAACTGCTTGCCTTTGTTGGCCATGACCATATACTAAAAACTCTGATGTACGTCCCAACTTTTCAGCATGCAAACGACAGAGTTGCAAGCAAAAAGAGTGGGATGTGGAGATAGAAAGTTCCCTTGCAATTGCTTTTCCCACTACTACCCCAACACGCTTACCCATTTCAGTTGTTGCTGCTATTGTGAAAGTCATTGCCAGAATATTCCTTGGATGCACTCCCTCTTTTAATAATGTTAGCAATCGTGCAACCATTGTTGAGGTCTTTCCACTTCCTAGACTTGCCAATATCAGTAAAGGTTTGAAATGTCACTTCTAGTTTCCTCTCGTTGTGTCTCATTCAAAGATTGCAGATATGCTGGCAGGCTATCAGATGCAGATATAGATGAGGCACCTGAACTGCATGAATAACCTACTAAACCGTCCGACTAATTTGATGAATGTTCAGAAAAAAAAAGTTGATTTGTTGCTTCCCCTGAAGTGATCATTGAATTTCCATGAACTTGATTAGCATTACTAAAGTCAGTCTTGTGAATACTTCCAATACATGTACCCATAAGTACCTCGAGTGGTTCAAGTTGTGATCGATGTGTGTCATCCATCTCAGTCTTAACCCCTCTCAATAACAAATTCTCTGCATCCGATGGCATAACACTCATTGAACAGTTTGAGGATATTTCAGCTGACTTCATAAAAGCACAGGTATCACGATGTAAACTTGAGCCATAAACTCCTTCTGCAGGATAAATCTCTGTCTCCAGACAATTACTTTCATGATCTGTTTTAGGTTGTTCTGAACTTAGCAAATCAGAAATACCAAGAAACACAAGATTACCAGAAGGCAACCAGCCCTGACTGATACCTGTTCTTGATTTAACAGAGGCTTTTTTTGCAAAGGGCATCAATGTCTTCAAATAAAGCATCATCAAAACCTTCAAAAGGGTTTTCTGGTAGAGGAATAATCTTCTCCATTGTAGCAGCTTCCAAACAGGGTTCAGAAGAAAACAAAAAGCCATTGCTTATAGAACCTTGCATCCAAGTCTGGACAAAGTCTACATCTTCACTATACTCATATATTGTAGTTGTTATCTGTTTTGCCAGATCAACTTTAAATGCAGCCAACTGTGCAAGACAAGCATTAGCCTAGTCACCATTGCAAGTTGTTATACACCCCTTCCAAAGGAAGGTGAACCCTTCTAAACAGGTTCTTTTTTATGTTCCTTGACAGTAATCAATTCTAACTTGATAGGTTCCCTGATATGTTGTTTGATCATTCATAGCCTCCTAGGATTGCCAGTTTCCAGTTGAAAGGAATAGCGAAAATTCTCAGATAAAATCTATGCTAGTTTTGTGCCCAATATTGTGAAATCTGAACTTATGATAGCACAAATTTTCTATGAATCCTATTGCAGTCAATTTGCATTTTTGCATCAATCATTAAAGTATTATGTGCAATTTATAACAACTACTTTCCAAAGCATCCTTTAGAGAACAAAATTATACTAATTATAACCTTTGACGAAGCCATTTTTAAACAAAACTGGTTCTAAAAAAATCATAATCACATTTTATCCTAATTTATTTCCTCCATTTAAACCCAATCTACTTTTATGATATACTGCTGAACTGTATCTCTTCTAGATTTTAATCATGACATGTCTATGGTAAATTTTACGGCTAAAGGTCAAACTGATATGGAACCAAAACAACCCTTCTTTTGTTATAGATTTAATCCATATCCAAGTAATATATTCAGAATATAAATATGTATGACCTTCCTTAAATGTAATAGCTAGATTGAGGTATGGCGGGTATGTTACCGACGTACTTTGTAACGAGACATTTAACATTTTTCAATCGTGGATGTTATTAGGTAAATAAACTTTAGATGTCTTACCTTAGGAGCTAATAACCATACACTTCTGCATTATTTATATTAGGATAGAATACCCTGCATTAGGACAAGGAGGTCACGAGACCACCCTCCTTGACCTCGGTACCAGTAAGATCCGCCTAGCGGATAAAAATAGCAAAACTATACCCGTTTATGAATGTGAAGTCGCAAAAGAAAATTATGCGTTAAATTCGGTTGTCTACCTCAAAATTTTTATAGAATTTTATTGTGTTCAGGAACCATTACAATGGTAAGGATGTATGAACAACGACGACGTGATCAGGCAACATCACCACCATTAATGTCGCCACCGTCGCCATCATCATCCCCATCATCATCGTCACCACCAAGACCATTATCAACATCAATCGCCCCAGCGCCAGAGTTGACTGTGATAATGAACTCTTTGGAAGCCTTATTAGAGACATTAAAAGAATCAACTAAGGCTAAAACCAAAGAGGAATTTCAGCATGTAGCCACCAGTTCAGCGGGACTAAATAATTTTGAGCCCAAAAGATCGAAAGAAGACATTTCTAGGGAGCTTCAGAAAATTAGACTCCCAGAATTCTCAGGGGGTCGAGCAGGTGAACGCGCTGAAGCATGGTTAGAAGGAATGAACAGATGCTTTAAGTTAAGAGAATATTCTTCTTCGGCAAAAACAAAAATTGCTGTGTTTCAACTAAAGGAAAGTGCCTTGATTTGGTGGGGAAATCTGGAAAAGCAGCTGTGCCTTACATCGGATAATGTCCCTTGGGAACTATTTGAGGAAAGGTTCCACGCAAAGTATTTACCTCCATACTTTCAACAACAGCAAGCCAGAGCCTTTCATACATTAATTCAAGGAAATAAAACAGTGGAAGAGTACGAGATAAGGTTTATGGAGCTTGTAAAATACATTCACTACTTAGACTCTGATGAACGTCAAGCTGAACGCTTCATATTTGGGTTAAACCCTCGTATCAGAGCCTTGGTAAGCATGTGGAAACTGTCATCAGTAGCTGAGGCGGTTGAATGTGGTCGTTATGCAGAAGAGCACCTAGGAATCAAAAAAGATATGGGGCCAACAGGGCCTTTACAATCAGGATTTCCAGGAAAGACTCCCCGGAACTTCTTCAGAGGAGGTAGCTCGAGGCCACCTTACGGTAACAGGTTTACCCCAAGAAATATAGGGACAAGAGCTCCCATGGCAGTAAACACTATAGCCGCGGGATCATCAAACACCAGTCCATGGGCATCTCGAGGGACCGCTAGTGGAGGAAGAAATTCGAGGGGAATCAACACGAGAGGACGAAGCTCGTTCTCTAGGAATTCACACCCTGACTCAAGAGGATCAGCGCAGCTTCATTGTTGGGGATGTGGGGGACCACATTTTCAACGCGACTGCCCAGAAGCTTCGTTGAATATATTGCATAGGACTGGAAAGGAACCGATATCAAACAATCGAGGTAATCATAGAGTTCATGCAGTAGTCGACCACGACCAAGCAGCGCATCAATCCACTGTAGTGGAATCTTCAGGTACTATCAATGGTATAAAACTTAAAATCTTATTTGATACTGGTGCCATAGATAGTTTCATTTCGTCATATGCATTAAACAAATGTGGGCTGGCAACGCGTAGACAAAATGATTTCCATCAAGTGGAAATGGCCTCAGGAGAACTCCAAACCGTGGGCTTGAGTGTGGATCAATGCAAAATCGATCTAGGGGTCTGTACGACTAAACTAAAAATTTATGTCACAGCCTTAGGAACGTATGATCTTATCATAGGTATGGATTGGCTGGAAGTTCACCAAGCTTGGGTAGACTGTTATGGGAAAAGAATTCTAGGCATGAATGATGATGGAGAAGTAATTCAAATTCAAGGAATCAAGAGGAAAGTATCTTTGCGCTATATTTCAGCGCTGAAAATGAAGCGTTGTTTAAGGAAAGGTTGTCAGGCTTATGTAATTCAAGAGGTAAGCGAAGGAAAAGGACCATCCTTAGGACAATATCCGGTGTTAGCCGAATTCCCGCATGTATTTCCAAAAGAGTTACCAGGATTACCTCTGGTATGAGAGTTAGATCTCACTATTGAATTAAATCCATGTACCCAACCAATCTCTAAAACACCTTATAGAATGACAGCTCCAGAACTTCAGGAACTGCAAATTGAATTGAAGGAACTACTGGATATAGGGCATATTCGGCCTTGTACATCACCTTGGGGTGCTCCTGTAATTTTTGTGAAGAAGAAAGATGGATCTTTAAGATAATGCATAGATTATCGAGACTTGAATCGAGCTACAGTAAAGAATCAATACCCTATGCCTCGAATCGACGATCTTTTCGATCAAATGAAAGGAGCTGCTGTCTTTTCAAAAATTGATCTTCGATCAGGCTATCATCAGCTAAGGATTTCTGAAAATGATGTTTCCAAGACTGCATTCCGGACACGTTTTGGACATTATGAATTTACTGTGGTACCATTTGGGTTAACAAATGCGCCAGCCGTATTCATGAATCTTATGAATAGTGTTTTCCGTAAATATATCTTGATCAATTTGTGCAAGTCTTTTTAGATGATATTCTCATTTATTCCAAGAATAAGAAAGAGCATGAAGATTTGGAGACACTATCTAGTGGGAAGCCCACAGAGCAGTATATTGTGCTCATCCTGGAGTAGGGAAAATGTATGCGGATACCAAGAAACTCTTCTTTTGGTTAGGTATGAAGCGCAATATCACTCAATTTGTTGCAAAATGTTTGGAATGTCAGCAAGTAAAGGCAGATCATTGTCACCCAGCGGGCCTCTTACAACCCCATGACATTCTTATGTCTAAATGGGAGACCATTTCTATGGATTTTATCACTAGACTACCTCTTACTTCTCAAAGACACAATGCCATTTTGGTAGTGGTGGATAAATTAACAAAAAGCGCCCATTTCATTTCCGTAAGAGATACTTACGATGTTGCTGACGTAGTTCTAGTATTCATAAATGAAATTATCAGATTTCATGGAGTACCTAAAAAGATTATATCCGATAGAGATTCGTGATTCACTTCTAGATTTTGGACTTGCATCCAAACATCCTTAGGTACTCAGCTAAATTTAAGCACTGCTTACCATCCTGAGACTGATGGGCAAACTGAAAGAGTAAATCAAGTACTTGAAGACATGTTGCAAATGAATGTGATGGATCAACAATCACACTGGGAAAAAGTACTTACCCTTGGTTGAATTCACATACAACAACAGTTACCACAGTTCAATTGGAATGCCTCCATTTGAAGCTTTATACGATAGACCTTGCAGAACACCGTTAAGTTGGGACAGGTTAGAAGATCGAGTGATAATAGGACCCGAATTAATCCATGAAATGGAAGCATAGGTAAGACAAATTAGACAACGATTAAAGGAAGCACAGGATAGGCAAAAGAGTTATGCTGATGCTCATAGAACTGATAGGAGGTATGAAGTAGGGGATCAGGTTTTCATCCACATCAAACCAAATAAAAGTACTATCCGATTCGGAAAAGGGACAAAGTTGTCACCCTGAGCTATTGGACCATTTAAAATCATGGAAAGAGTTGGACCTGTTGCCTATCGTCTTGCCCTGCCACCTCACCTGCATAGAATTCATAATGTATTTCATGTTTCTGTGTTAAGGCATTATATAGCTGATCTATCTCATAACCTTCAATGGAAGGAATTGCAGGTATTAGACGAGGGAGTCATAACGGTCGAACTGTTACGTATACTGGAACGTAGAGTTCGACAGCTGAGGAACCACCTGGTAGACCAAGTTAAGGTCCAATGGGACAGGTATAGTCCTGGATCAGCAACTTGGGAAAATACAGAGGACATATGTCAGAGATACCCTAATCTATGTCAATTTTGAAGAACTTTAAACTATGTTTAGTATATATTTACTTCACTGCAATCAGAGACTCATAAACGTTTTGAATGATTATAGATAAACGTGAAATTTTGTGAGTATTCTGCTGGTACGTGGATATTATGTCACAAAATTTCACGTTTATCTATAATCATTCAAAATGTTTTTGAGTCTCTGATTGCAGTGAAGTAAATATATACTAAACATAGTTTAAAGTTCTTCAAAATTGACATAGATTAGGGTATCTCTGACATATGTCCTCTGTATTTTCACAAGTTGCTGATCCAGGACTATACTTGTCCCGTTGGACCTTAACTTGGTCCACCAGGCGGTTCCTCAGCTGTCGAACTCTACGTTCCAGTATACGTAACAGTTCGACCGTTACGACTCCCTCGTCCGATACCTGCAATTCCTTCCATTGAAGGTTATGAGATAGATCAGCTATATAATGCCTTAACACAGAAACATGAAATACATTATGAATAATATGCAGGTGAGGTGGCAGGGCAAAACGATAGGCAACAGGTCCAACTCTTTCCACGATTTTAAATGGTCTAATAAATCGGGGTGACAACTTTGTCCCTTTTCCGAATTGGATAGTACTTTTATTTGGTTTGATGCAGATGAAAACCTGATCCCCTACTTCATACCTCCTATCATTTCTATGAGCATCAGCATAACTCTTTTGCCTATTCTGTGCTTCCTTTAATCGTTGTCTAATTTGTCTTACCTGTGCTTCCATGTCATGGATTAATTCGGGTCCTATTATCACTCGATCTTCTAACCTGTCCCAACTTAACGGTGTTCTGCAAGGTCTGCCGTATAAAGCTTCAAATGGAGGCATTCCAATTGAACTGTGGTAACTGTTGTTGTATGCGAATTCAACCAAGGGTAAGTACTTTTCCCAGTGTGATTGTTGATCCATCACATACATTCGCAACATGTCTTCAAGTACTTGATTTACTCTTTCAATTTGCCCATCAGTCTTAGGATGGTAAGCAGTGCTTAAATTTCGCTGAGTACCTAAGGTTGTTTGCATGCAAGTTCAAAATCTAGAAGTGAATCGCGAATCTCTATCGGATATAAACTTTTTAGTTACTCCATGAAATCTGATAATTTCATTTATGAATACTCGAGCTACGTCAACAACATCGTAAGTATCTCTTACGGGAATGAAATGGGCGCTTTTTGTTAATTTATCCACCACTACCAAAATGGCATTATGTCTTTGAGAAGCAAGAGGTAGTCCAGTGATAAAATCCATAGAAATGGTCTCCCATTTAGACGTAGGAATGTCGTGGGGTTGTAAGAGGCCCGCTGGGTGACAATAATCTGCCTTTACTTGCTGACATTCCAAACATTTTGCAACAAATTGAGTGATATCGCGCTTCATACCTGACCAAAAGAAGAGTTTCTTGGTATCCGCATACATTTTCCCTGCTCCAGGATGAGCACAATATACTGCTTTGGAGACACTATCTAGTGGGACGAAGTTTTACTAAATTATAGTTGTCAAAGTAAAGTTAAGACAGTTGAATGATTTTACTTTTGATAGAAATTAAGATATTATAAATTTGATTTATTTATACATGTCAATATGATCAATGGGATAGAAATCAGGAAGTGAATACATTCTAGATGAAAGTCAAAAGACATGCATGGAATATGGCAAAATATGTTGTACTGTAGTATCATAGATGAATTCATAAGTGAATAATACGTGAGTTATTTTGAATATGCTGATGCACATTTTACGAATGCATAGATAAGTGTATGATTGCAGGTAATAGACAGTTACCGGGATGACCACGTGATGACAGAACCTCAGAACAATTAAAGCTCAAAGTGATTCTATGATAGGGTATTAGCCCTAATTCTATAAGGAGGGGTGGAGGTGTTGCCCACCGTTTATCCTCCGAACCCTGGAGTCATGGGAGGACTGTGCGAATCACGCTCCCCTAGACGTGTGATGATGACTGCCGGATGCCTACTGGGAATCAGGTCGGTATAACTGACGCTGTCACCTTAGAGTTTATGAATGGTTAGGTCAGTAAAATTGACGCCATGGCATACTCCAGTAGAGGATGGATAGGATGGGAGCGGAAGAGATTAGGAAGGATAGGATGATTTTAGAATAGCTTGGGAACCTGGATAGGGTAAGAATTATCCATTAAAATCATAAACCTAAAACTCTAAATTTTATAGTCTCTTGACATTAAAATAAAAATTTTAAAATCTAAGAAGGGGGTACTAACTACTATCATAAGTAATCAAATAAGAAAAAACTCTAACTTCGGGACGAAGTTTTCTGAAGGGGGAGTGTATGTAACGACCCATCTATTTATACAATAGAATAAAGATTTAATATTAGTATCA
>APFE031433298.1:863-21790 GCA_000404065.3 Pinus taeda | reverse complement strand
CACCGCCAAGCCCGCAGATAAAAACTGGAGAACTGAACCGAGAATGGGGGGTTGAACAACGGAACAAAAAAAAACCAGGAGGAGGAATTCAGCAGGGAAGAAGGTCTGCCATCGGAAGAGCTTTAATCAGTCTGAGGTTCTGGGCACGGGGGACAGTGAGCTTCTGTGAGAAGCTTACTGGATTGAGTAGTTAGTCTCTGCTCAGTCTGGCTGGGTGGAATTGGTCCCCCGGTAATTGGATCAGAGTAACCGCAGCGCCATCAACTACACCAGAGCAGGCAGCAGTTCAGGTAGGTCTTCAAAATCCCTTACAGTTGCTGCATTTTAGTTTTTGGTTCTTACTGTATTTCAGTTTTGGTTCTTACCGTATTTAAGTTCTGGTTCTTACCGTATTTCAGTTAATGGTCATTATAGTTGACTAGATGATCTAGATGTGTCTCTTGTTGAACTGAAGAAAATCTCCAAGGAAAAGGTTGTTGGGTTATTCTCTCGTGGGTTTTCCTAGGGTAAATGTTTGTGTTCTTGATTTCTCTGTCTCTTTATGATTCTAATGTCTATTGTTGAAGATCTTCTGTGTAATTGCTTTATGATGAAGTTGAATGAATGAGTGATTAAATTAAGAAATCATAAGAAGTAATTATCAGTTTAGAAGACTTATGAAAAATCAACAGGAGGGACGACTCATCGAGGGCTACATAGTCACATCGGGGGAGTAGATAAGGCACTAGTTTTCTCTATTTCTTTTGTTGCAAGTAGGAGCGATTGGAACAGTTAGCTTTTCTCTTTCTGCATTGTCGACTTGAGGATTGGAGGTGCTTCACTAGAGGTCGCTCCTAGTTGGATTCTGAAAGTTGTGGAAGATCTTAGACATAGGTGGGGATGACATAGTCTTTCGACCCCAAATTCATGTCACTATCCAATTGCATGAGCGACTTAAAGGTGAATGTAATTTACAACCCGACATTTGAGTGGTAAAATTGTGGCCAAGGTAAGCCATTCTCAACAACCACTTGATATTTTAGAAATCCAAAGTTATTTTTATTTTGTGTTTTAATTAAACATTTGCTAGTTTGTAGTATGTACTCTTCAAGTTTTATCTCAAGATTAGCTTGTAATCCTTGGGTATTTTAAGCATAAGTTTAATATCTACCCAAGGGATCAATATGCCTATGATTTGAACATTCAAAAACACATTTCTTCATGGGTATATTGAGCTGTTTTTGCAAATCTCTAGTAAGTTACAGCCATATACGTTCAGATTTTGTAGAAAACCAAGGTACAAGGGTTTCTCCGAGTAATCTATCATCGTAAGAACCCTTGTAATAAGTTCCATATTTGTCTTTCAAGTTAATATCTTTATTTTGGTACTGTTTTAAGCATATTCCAGTGATAAAATGTCCTATCTATAGGCTGGAATAATTTTTTGGGTTATTACACAGTGGGATTTGATCCCAAAACCTCTGCAATAGAGTTTCCAGCGTGCTGGGAACTCATTTCCATTGTAGATTTGAAACTTAGGAAGGGCATAAAGTGACCTTTGTTGTCATAGCTTCCCCACCCCTAGGATTATCAATCTAGAGTGCCTAGGCACTATTGGGTGGCTCTGCAAAGGGGAATTTGTGGCTGTTTTCATTTTTTTTTTGCATATTTCTGCAGTCGCACAGGACAACAGACAAATTAACACAACCACCCCTCTTACCAAAGGTTTATATGAAGAAACGTTCATAGATTTGGTATTTATATTAATTTTCACTCGTTTGAGTTATTTACATGTTGAATATCTTGAATTTTGAGTGACTTGTCCATCTTCTCTGCATTTACTTCCTGTGTAATTCACATTTTTAGATAGTAAGACAGCAAACAATTAACTCCTCTCTCCACCAAGACCCCATTCAAGGCACTGGTCTTCTAATTTTGGTTTGAAGCACATGTTCAAGGGAATCCTCTCATAGCCATTCTAGAGGGCTTAAAGAGTGGGGACTCGTGCCGAGGCGACACTGGGCGCTTGTCTTGTGTGTGCCATCTTATTAGGTTGCAAGGTCCTTGGCAACCCTGCTAGTTTGGGTGGTAATAGGTCCTTTGTTGAAATCGATGGCAAACATTAGAAGGGTTTCTGCAATGATTTCTCATGTAGATCTTTACATGTTCTTATAATCCCTGGTGCTAATGCATATCCAAATTGTAAAATCCTGGAAAGTGACAGCTGCCCACTTGATTCACTCCTGTACTCATGTTTCTGTTATCTATTAATTTCAAAAACATAGAAAGGAGCTGGAAGTTTTCACATTGAATTACAGGGTCATAGTGAATGTTGTGGCATATTTGTTGTGCCTATTTCTTATCATGAAATCAATAAGATAATCATGAGAAAGAAGTATATCTCATGATTGATTTGCATTGAGTAATACAGTTTATTTTATATCTTGAGTAGTTCATAAGTGAGTTAAACTCGTTAAATTTGTGAATTTATTCCTTGCATTTATTCTGAAAATTTAATACTGTTTGTGTAGGTTGTAGTTCTTTGAGAATGTATTTCTGCTAAGGATAGGTAATATGGGAGCATGGGATTTCTTGTGGATGCTTTCAAAGAAATCTCTTTCTGGAGCATTAATTGGACTTACAATATCAGACAGATATGCAAGCATTGTTGCAGTTCAGGGACGTTCCATGCAACCTACATTGAATCCAGGCTCTAAAAATCGATTTGGGTCATTGGAAGGAGACTTTGTTTTGCTGGAGAAGTTTTGTTTACAGAACTATAAATTCTCCCATGGGGATGTAATAGTATTCAGGTAGTATTTTTGAAAGTCAGCAAAGACGTTGATTGTTTCTTCTTTATACTTCTGAATATTGTGCTTTCTATTCCGTTGTTGTCAAATGGGATTTATTGAATTTTTTTGGCAGATCTCCATATGAGTGCAATGAGTGGCATGTAAAGAGGTTGATAGCCTTGCCTGGAGATTGGATAAGCGTTCCTGGAACATATGAGATAGTAAAAATACCTGAAGGTCACTGCTGGGTTGAAGGAGACAATGCAGTTTCCAGCTTGGACTCCAGATCATTTGGGCCAGTAAGTGGAATGATAATTTTCTGTTTGGCCAAGTCGTAATGAAACATGTTACTTTTTTCATAGGTCCCCCAACTGATTCGTTAATGCATATTTTATCAGATTTTTAATTGATTGTGATCTAAAATGGCTGCTTTTGCAGGTTCCATTGGGTTTAGTGCAGGGCAGGGTTACTCATGTTATCTGGCCTCCAGAAAGAGTTGGTGCAATAGAGAAACGATATCCCAAGGAACGTGTCTCATCCTATTGACATAATGGCCTGGCAAGACCAAGATAATTTTCAGTTTTATTTTTCACCCCATTATATAGTCATAAGCTTGACACAAATGCCTTATGATGGCATGAGAGAACAATAAAGATTGTGGATATTGATGATTGATTAATTTATATGCAATAAAAACACTTTTTTTGTCCAAGTATTTAATGCCATTCATCTTGTTTTCATACACCCAGATGTCTGTTTTTGGAGCTCCATCATTCAATGTCTATTATAAAACGAGTTTCTTGTGTTCAATTTATGGGAACAAAACAAGTGCATCTTCTTTGGACATCTTTCAGATTTAATGTCTCTTAGAAGACGGGACTTAATAATTGGTCTTGCTTTTATCAGTGCTCAAAATTATCTCCGTTTTTCCTCGATATTAGTAACATAATGGAAGGAAAGTATATAGTATGTGTATCGAGGGTTGTTACCTTGAGCTAAGGATGTCTCTTAGGATGTCTGGGACAGACTCTACTGTGTGCTGTGAGTTGAAGTATGTTTCCAAGGTGAAAGCAAGCTGTAGCCCTTAAAAACACTTAGACTCTCAAATCCTAAGTGTATTTTACCATTTCATGGATATTAGACCTCTATTTTCTTTCTTGTGTTATGATTGAAAATTTCATCTGGTCACGGAGATCTGTTACTTACGACCTGTTTTTCACCTTTGGATATTGGACATTTTTTGCTACTGTGAGAGTGCTTGTTTTGCATGCTGTCACTGAGAGCTGAATTTGATGAGCAATAGGCTGTTTTTACAACTACAGCCATTTGTTTTTCTCTGTGGATAGCATGTCAACAGTGTGTAGGCACTTGTTCTACATGTAGGCAACGTATCAACACTTGTAAGAGTTAGTTTGGCAAACAATAGGCTATTTTCATGACTACTGAGTTTTTACTTTTGCAGCACAAATTTTTGTTCCATCGAGATGTCGTTTGGCTATCGTAATAACTCCTAAGAAGGATCCCAAAAGCCCATACCGGATTATTGCATGGTCCCTCGATAAAAAAGGGAAGAGGTGCAAGTATCTGTTCAATTTCCCATCGCAGAGGGAAGCTATTCAAGAGTGGGGTGGATTTGTTAGGGCTTCGCTGGATCTGGGTCCTCTGGATACAATTTATGCATATTGTAACATGCTCTTCCATCATTATTTGTCACGTTTTGTGTGATAAATATGGGCCTAAGTGTACAAACCCCTAGAATATCTGAGATTCCATACTTGCCTAAAGGATAATGCAAAAGCACATTTTGGCAAAGTCTTGAACGAATTCAATTTGAAGTGAGTGGTCAGTTTAGACTCTTAGAGCTGCTCGAGTGTCATGGATAGATTGTTTGCTATTCAGAGTAGACCCTTGTTGAGAATCATCCTCATCCTTTTGGGTTATATTTTGTTAGGTCTATATATGGCTCATTGAAGACGAATGTTATCTGAGTTAAAGGTTCTCTTGTGAGGTGATAAAAGAGGTTAACAGCTTTAATGTTGCGCAGGTCATTATAGATTCAACCTCCATATCATTGCAGGTTTGCCTGTTCAAATACCAGCTTATATATATATATATATATTGGCTGCTTTATTCTCTTTCTGCTATAAATTTGATCGGTTCATAGATTATATGCCCGGGGTCAGAGAATTCTGATGTCTATATTCAAGTACTGTAAGGCGTGGGTTATATCCCTAATGTATGCTGCTTTGATGCATTCCTTGCAATCTTTCGTATTCTGCTTTGTAAATTAGGGTAAATGAAGCTGTAAGTACCGTGGTTATTTTGCAACTGGCGGGTTAACTAGAACTAATCAAATTTGGAGACTGCCATAGATGTGAAGACATGATATAGTATAATAGGATTTTAGTTTGAGGTGAAAGTTATTTGTTGATCCCATGATAAGTGTTATTTAGTTTGCAGACACATGCTGTTTGGAAAAGGTTTATGAGACCATTTATTCCAATGCTAGCAAATAAAATGTTTGTAGAGGAATGCCCAATATTAGTTTAAAAAGAATGGAGCTGAGGATTCACTTTAAGTTGAATCACTGACAGAACATATTATGACATGGAAAGGAAAAACGAGAGGGCACCTTTCAAGGATAAAGGTGGTACTTGGCTTCAAGCTGTCTATGAATATGTTTGGATGAGGATAGCCAGTAATGGAAATTTATTCAAGTTTCTTTCCTTTGAGGATGATGTGTGTTTGGATTAATGGATGCAAAAGTAGAGCTGATTATGAGGGTGCTTATAGATTGGCAGATACTTCACATCACAGAATGTTAAGATTTATAATAGCTTGCTAAGTTGCTACACATCTGCTTTCTCAGTTTGAGTATGGAGTTGGACCACATATATTTTTTAAACTTACTTATTATATTCAATCAAATATACATTTCTCAGTTTATGAGTATGTAGTTGGAACACATATTTTTTAAGCTTGCTTTTTATATTCAATCAAATATACATTGAAATACCACGTACACCATCACCTCAAGATCAAAATACGGATAAATTAAGATTTTATTAGAAAGATTTTAAATATGCAATTTCTACCAACATCGATCTAAGATGATTAATCAATAAGATCCATAAATATTATAATATTATAAAAAATAAGGAACTCAAAGGGTTACCAAAAATTAAACATTACAAAATATTGATGAAATTTTTTCTACCATTGTGGGAGAGGGATATAGATCATCATCATTGGAATTAAAAGATTCATCTCATTTTTTTTGTAATGCCATGATAATTTAGAGTTTCCATTCATAATTAATATGGTCAATATGACCACTCTCTATTAGAAATTTCTCACCAAAGGAATGCCACTTTGCAATCCATTGGCATGCATCAGAGATCATCATAATGCTTACATGGTCAACTTTTTTCCTTATTCTTTTTCGATGACTTCATTTATTCTCTTATCTTCAATGTTGGCCATATATATAATGAAGATAAATGTTTTTGTAAAGATAAGATTACCGCTAATAGCATTATGCTATTACCACTAATAACATTACGCTTATATTTAAAGGCAAGGTTGCCTACCTACATTTCTCATTGTGGAGATGCCCCTTGAGTTTAATTATACTTGGGGCTCATGTTCATTTTATATTCATCATATCTCATCAATTATTCAAAACATATTATTATATTTATTTTCCA
The DNA here is from genome assembly GCA_000404065.3 of Pinus taeda. NCBI lineage: Eukaryota > Viridiplantae > Streptophyta > Pinopsida > Pinales > Pinaceae > Pinus > Pinus taeda. Next base: position 15,312 of record APFE031433298.1, on the reverse strand, counting down.
ATAATGTATAAGTGCCTTTATGTTTATAACATTGGTACCAAGGCCTTTCATTGGGCTAAATCCATAGAACCCTTGGGAACAATAAATATGCTTATTAATGTACAATTACATAATTGTTTGGACTAATTCAAGTAGTATCGAGATGAGATGATGCAAATCTGGGGTGAAATAAAACAAAACTTGGATGACAACAATGAAAGAATGAAGGCTCCAATGATATTCATGTCAATTTTATATCAATTCTCAAGGCACTCCAACTACCTAATATATTTCAATTGCCCAAACGTTTACAATATCATTTAATGGTGTTGCTATGTTGGTTATTTATGTGGAGATGACCACAATGAGAAGAAAGTGATGAAGTTGCTTTGGCTATTGAACCGGGTGTGTCTGTTGAACTTTATTGGATGAGTGATCTTCTCTCACCAAATCGTTAGAAGGACAAATGTGATAAGCTCAAAAAGATGCATCAGATGGATGCACTATAGACTAGGGCTTAACAAAAATGGCAATATGCCACTCATATCCTAACAATCATAGATCATCATCATTGGAATTAAAAGATTCACCTCATTTTCTTTTTGTAATGCCATGATAATTTAGAGTTTCCATTCATAATTAATATGGTCAATATGACCACTCTTCGTTAGAAATTTCCCACCAAAGGAATGCCACCTTGCAATCCATGGGCATGAATTAGAGATCATCATGATGCTTACATGGCCAACTTTGTTCCCTATTGTTTTTCGATGACTTCATTTATTCTCTTATCTTCAATGTTGGCCATATATATAATGAAGATAAATGTATTATAAATATATGATTACCACTAATAGCATTATGCCATTACCGCTAATAGCATTATGCTTATATTTAAAGGTAAGGTTGCTTACCTACATTTCTCATTGTGGAGATGCCTCTTGAGTTTATTTATACTTGGGGCTCATCCTCATTTTCTATTCATCATATCTAATCAATTATTCGAAACATATTATTATATTTATTTGTCAATAATGTATAAGCGCCTTTATGTTTATAACATTGGTACCATGGCCTTTCAATGGGCTAAATCCATAGAACGCTTGGGAATAGTAAAGATGCTTATTAATAAAGAATTACATAATTGTTTGGACTAATTCAAGTAGTATCGAGATGAGATGATGCAAACCTGGGGTGAAATAAAACAAAACTTGGATGACAACAATGAAAGAATGAAATAATTAAATAAAACTCCAATGATATTCATGGCAATTTTATATCAATTCTCAAGGCACTCCAACTACCTAATATATTTCAATTGCCCAAACGTTTACAATATCATTTAATGGTGTTGGTATGTTGGTTATTTATGTGGAGATGACCACAATGAGAAGAAAGTGATGAAGTTGCTTTGGCTATTGAACCGGGTGTGTCTGTTGAAGTTCATTGGATGAGTGATCTTCTCTCACAAAATCGTTGGAAGGACAAGTGTGATAAGATCAGAAAGATGCATTAGATGGATGCACTATAGACTAGGGCTTAACAAGAATGGCAATATGCCACTCATATCCCAACATTCATAGATCATCATCATTGGAATTAAAAGATTCACCTCATTTTTTTTTGTAATGCCACGATAATTTAGAGTTTCCATTCATAATTAATATGGTCAATATGACCACTCTCCATTAGAAATTTCCCACCAAAGGAATGCCACCTTGCAATCCATTGGCATGCATTAGAGATCATCATGATGCTTACATGGCCAACTTTGTTCCCTATTCTTTTTCCATGACATCATTTATTCTCTTATCTTCAATGTTGGCCATATATATAATGAAGATAAATGTATTATAAAGATACGATTACCACTAATAGCATTATGCCATTACCACTAATAGCATTATGCTTAGATTTAAAGGCAAGGTTGCCTACCTACATTTCTCATTCTGGAGATGCCCCTTGAGTTTATTTATACTTGGGGCTCATGTTCATTTTATATTCATCATATCTCATCAATTATTCAAAACATATTATTATATTTATTTGTCAATAATGTATAAGAGCCTTTATGTTTATAACATTGGTACCAAGGCCCTTCATTGGGCTAAATCTGTAGAATCCTTGGGAATAGTAAAGATGCTTATTAATGCAGAATTACATAATTGTTTGGACTAATTCAAGTAGTATCGAGATGCGATAATGCAAATCTAGGGTGAAATAAAACAAAACTTGGATGACAACAATGAAAGAATGAAATAATTAAATAAGACTCCAAAGATATTCATGGCAATTTTTTTATCAATTCTCAAGGCACTCCAACTACCTAATATATTTCAATTTCCCAAACGTTTACAATATCATTTAATGGTGTTGGTATGTTGGTTATTTATATGGAGATGACCACAATGAGAAGAAAATGATGAAGTTGCTTAGGCTATTGAATAGGGTGTGGTTGTTGAAGTTCATTGGATGAGTGATATTCTCTCACCAAATTGTTTGAAGGACACGTGTGATAAGGTTCGAAAGATGCATCAGATGGATGCACTATAGACTAGGGCTTAACAAGAATGACAATATGCCACTTATATCCCATCATCCATAGATCATCATCATTGGAATTAAAATATTCACCTCACTTTTTTTTTGTAATGGCATGATAATATAGAGTTTCCATTCATAATTAATATGGTCAATATGACCACTCTCCATTAGAAATTTCCCACCAAAGGAATGCCACCTTGCAATCCATTGGCATGCATTTGAGATCATCATGATGCTTACATGGCCAACTTTGTTCCCTATTCTTTTTCGATGACTTCATTTATTCTCTTGTCTTCAATGTTGGCCATATATATAATGAGGATAAATGTATTATAAAGATACGATTACCACTAATAGCATTATGTTTATATTTAAGGCATGGTTGCCTACCTACATTTCTCATTTTGGAGATGCCCCTTGAGTTTATTTATACTTGGGGCTCATGTTCATTTTATATTCATCATATCTCATCAATTATTCAAAACATATTATAATATTTATTTGTCAATAATGTATAAGTGCCTTTATGTTTATAACATTTGTACCAAGGCCCTTCATTGGACTAAATCCATAGAACCCTTGGGAATAGTAAAGATGCTTATTAATGCAGAATTACATAATTGTTTGGAGTAATTCAAGTAGTATCGAGATGAGATGATGCAAATCTAGGGTGAAATAAAACAAAACTTGGATGAAAACAACGAAAGAATGAAATAATTAAATAAGACTCCAATGACATTCATGGCAATTTTATATCAATTCTCAAGGCACTCCAACTACCTAATATATTTCAATTGCCCAAATGTTTACAATATCATTTAATGGTGTTGATATGTTGGTTATTTATGTGGAGATGACCACAATGAGAAGAAAGTGATGAAGTTTCTTTGGCTATTGAACCGGGTGTGTCTATTGAAGTTCATTGGATAAGTGATCTTCTCTCACCAAATCGTTGGAAGGACAAGTGTGATAAGCTCAGAAAGATGCATCAGATGGATGCACTATAGACTAGGGCTTAATAAGAATGGAAATATGCCACTCATATCCCAACATTCATTGTTATGCTCTTAACCTGCAAGACAATACCAGAATACCAAATATGCGAAGAAATATACCCAGAACATAGAATAATAAGAAATAACAGCAAGTATTTTATTATTCAGAAAGCAATGTTCACTTGCCTCTTCAAGGGGGCAACCTCCAATAGAGCAGAGCTCGATTAACAAAATAAGACACGATGCTCCTCGAGGGGAGTCTCTATCCTTTATATAGGATTCATACATGCAATACCATGGGGCAATACCATGGTTCTTATTAATACCATCTATCTAATACCATGGCCCATTTGCAACTAATTGTGGTCCCTTCATTAAATGCGGGCTAATCACTTACAATTATTAAAATGGGCTTTATTGACTCTTTACTTAAATATAACTATGACTCGATCCTATTACATAAATAAGGGGGTTAGGGTGGGACCCTAACATGCCCTCCCCCATAAGAATAGCCTTGTCCTCAAGGTTGAAGCTGTAGAAACTGCTGAAGAATAGTGGCTGGTTCCAAGGTTGCATCTTCCGGAGAGGTGTCTTTCCACTTGACGAGGACTTCCTTGACCATGCAGCCACGCAGGTGCCTTTCTCGTGTATCAAGAACTTGTTCAGGTTGGAGCCAGATTGACCCTTCTTCATCCAGTTCAGGTAGATTGGTTTGAATTCTGCAATTGTTCCCAATCACTTTCTTGAGGCATGAGACATGGAAAAATGGATGGATTTTTGCAGTGGGTGGCAAAGCTAGCTTGTAGGCAACTTCTCCAATGCGCTGAAGTACTTGATACGGTCCGTATAATTTTGGAGATAGTTTCTGACAACCCTTGTCTTTGAGTGATGTTTGCTTATATGGTTGCAGCCTCAAAAATACCTGATCCCCTTCTTGAAATGGGTGTTCTGAGCGATGTTGATCTACCTATTTCTTCATGCGGTTTTGAGCTTGATGAATATTCTCTCTAAGGTGGGCCCGCATGGTGGTGCGGTTCTGTAGGAGTTGATCCACTGCTTGTACCTTCGAGCATCCCTTGATATAAGAAGTAGGGGAAGGAGGGAGTTGACCATAAACTTCTTTATATGGAGCCATTTGGTGGTGGCATGATAGTTGGTGTTATACCACCATTTAGCTAGAGGTAACCACTGTACCCAGAGATGTTGCTTTTTTGAAGTGAAACACCTAAGGTATGTTTCCAGACATTTGTTGACTGATTCAATTTGACCATCAGTTTCTGGATGATAGGAAGTACTAAGTTGTAGTTGGGTACCTTGTAGCTGGAAGAGTTCCTGCCAAACGTTACTAGTGAAGACCGGGTCACGATCAGACACAATGAAAGTGGGCATGCCATGCAATTTGAAGATCTGATCCATGAAAGATTGAGTGACCAAAGTCGTTGTAAAAGGGTGGGGTAGGGTGCAAAAATGAGCATACTTAGAAAGTCTGTCCACAAACACCATGATGACTGACTTGTTTCCTGACTTTGGAAGACCCATAATGAAATCCATAGAAACCTCCGTCCAGATTGAGGCTGGGATGGGCAATGGCTATAATGTGCCTGGGGATTTGACTGTTTCTCCTTTGTGGCACTGACAGACGTCGCATTCAGCTACAAAATTAAGAACGCCCTTTTTCATGTCTGTCCAAAAAAAAGATCTCTGAGTGCGAGCATACATCTTTTGAAAGCCTGAATGTCCTGCAGTGAGAGATGAGTGCAACTCCGCCAAAATGCGGCTTTTGAGGGTGGATGTTGGTGATATTACGACTTTGTCCTTGTAGCAAAGAATATCATCCTGCCACGAGTAGCCTGCTGTGGAATTTGGGTCCGCCTACAATTGATTAATTAGTTGGGAGAGCCAGGGATGTGAAAACCATTCTTTGTGGGCCTCTTCAATCCATTCTGAAATGGGAAGGGAAATTGCGAGCAGGGTACTTTCCTCCTCAAATTGGTGGGATAACGCTTTTGCTACAATATTTTCGCGCCCTTTCTTGTAAATTATCTCATAATCACATCCTAGCATTTTGGCGAGCCATTTATTTTGTTGTGGTGAGGATAGGCATTGCTCCAAAAAATATTTAAGGCTTTGATGGTCGGTGCAGATTTGGAAACGTCGCCCCAATAAGTATGATCACCAGGTATCTACTGCATGTAAATTGGCCATCATCTCCTTCTCATAGGTAGATTGTCCCAGATTCTTCCCACTTAGTTGTTGGCTCGTGAAGGCCAAGGGTCGACCTTCCTGCATTAAGACTGCCCCAATACCTGTACCTGAAACATCACATTCAGTCACAAAAGATTTGGTGAAGTTGGGTAGTGCTAAGACTGGAGTGGAACACATGGCATGTTTGAGAGCTGTAAAGGCTTGTTTTGCTTCATCATTCTAGAGGAATGAATTTTTCTTGAGGAGTTGAGTGAGGGGCCTAGCAATGCGACCATAATTGCGGACAAATTTGCGATAGTAGCCTGTGAGACCCAAAAATCCTCTCAGGCTCTTCAATGTCATAGGTTGAGGCCAATCCTGCATGGCCTGGATCTTTTTGGGGTCCACCCTGACACCTTCACGCCCCACATTGTGGTCCAAATACTCAACTTCTTCCATGCCAAAAGAACACTTGGACATCTTGACAAATAATTTATGCTTACGGAGTAGTTGCAAGAGCAGATCTACATGCTGAAGATGTGCGGCCCAGGTGCGACTGTAGATGAGGATGTCATCAAAGAAAACAAGGACAAATTTTCTGAGATATGGTTTGAGCAGGTGGTTCATAGGGCTCTGAAAAGTGGATGGGGCATTACAAAGACTGAATGGCATGACCAGGAACTCATAATGGCCTTCATGAGTTTGGAAAGCAGTCTTTGGGATGCCTACTTCTTTCATGCGGATTTGGTGGTAGCCTGAGCAAAGGTCAAGCTTAGTAAAGAATTGAGCCCCATTTAGTTCATCCAAAAAATCATCAACAACCGGGATGGGAAATTTATCTTTGACTGTCAACTTATTAAGGGCCCTGAAAATCTGTACACATACGCCATTCCCCATCTTTCTTGAGCACCATGACCATCGGCGATGAATAAGGACTAATGCTGGGACAAATGACGCCTGCTTCCAAGAGTTCCTTGATTATTTTTTCTATTTCATGCTTTTGGGCAAACAGATATCTATATGGGTGCACATTTGGTGGTTGGGCCCCTGGGACCAAAGTAATGCTATGATCATGTTCCCCTCTCGAGGGTGGAAGCTCATGAGGCTTGTCAAAGACTGGCAGATGGTTGTTTAAGATCTGTTGTATCTCAAGATGAATATGAACATGATTGGGTTCACGGGCCTGGATGGCATTAAATTGAGCTATGACTCCATGGTGGCCCTTTTTTTAACAATTTTTCCATCCGATGTGAGCTGATGATAGAGGGAGCTCCCGCCTGGAGTCTGCGGAGGGTATGTGTGTGGTTGTTCTGTTTAAAGCTCATATATAACTCCTGGAAATCCATTGTGATTGGGCCAAGCGTGTGAAGCCATTCAGAACTGAGGACAATGTCGCACCCTCCCATGTGTATGGAAAACATGTGGGTCTTTAATTGATAATCCCCCATTTGAAGTTTGACATTTTCATAGTGGCCTTCACATTTCATTGTTCCCCCATTGGCAATTTGGACCTGGAAGTTAGAAACTGCTCGTACAAAACAATGCACTGCTTCTGCGACTCTTTGATGGATAAAATTATGTGTACTTCCACTATCAATCAAGATTACTACTGGTTGATGCTTAATAAAACCTCTGATTTTAAGAGTTTGAGGCAAAGAAATCCCTGCCAAAGCATGCAACGAGATAACTGGTTCTTCAAGTACATTGTCTTGCTGGTTGTCCTCTTCTTCCTCCTCTGGTTGCTCAAGTGGTGGGGCTTCCTCCGATGCACTATGATTAGTAGCATCAATTTGAAAAAATTTGGGCTCCTTGCATTTATGCCCGGGGGAGTATTTCTCATCATAGTAGTAACATAATCCTTGCTTTCTTCTTTCCGCCATTTCTGCTGGTGACACCTTTTGAACCCTGAGTGTTTGGGTAGTGCTTTGAGCCTGTGGGGGGCGACCCTTGGGGATGAAATTTGGGCGATTGGACTGGGCGGCCAATGCACGTTCGACTTCATGAGCTATCCCGCAAGCATGCAGCCATGAGCTGGGGTGGTGCAGTTGGACGTGGGCTTATACGGATTCTTTGAGACCACTGATAAAACATTTCGTGTAAAACTCATCTTGTAGACCTCCAGTGTGGAAAACTAAGGCTTCAAAGGCTGCACTATATTCATTCACTATTCCTATCTGTCTGAGCTTAGTGAGACGGCCCAAAAAGTTAGATTCATGGTCAAAGTGATCCATAAGAGATTTTTTGAATGTATCTCACATAAAGGGCCTTCCATAGCAACATTGATGCCATTGCCACCATTTCCATCTTTCATTGTCCAAGTAGATGATACCCACACTAAGCTCAGTCGCATTATCCAGGATGTAATTCAATGTGAAATATTGATCCATTTGTGCTATCCATGCGGCCGGGTGAGAGCCATCAAATTTATACATGTCCAACTTGGGTGGTCACCGATGGGATTGTTGGGGGGTGCCAAAGAGGTGAAGAGACTGGCTAGACTCACCCTCACTATTTTCATTGCCAATATATGCCTCCTCGCGTGCCTCCACCTTGCCCTTAGAGAGTGTTGCAGTTAATTCCTTTAGCTGCAATTGGATGTCTTTCAAGGATGATTCAAGGCTATCCATCCTCTCATTCGCCATAGATTGAGCTCTAGTTTGTACCATGCACCGAGCCAATTTACTTGTAATTTGGGACCGCCTGAATTTTTTGGCACCAAAAATTGAATGGTACCACCTTGCTCAACTCGTCGTCCTGATTCTTATGGGTTAAGTCACCAATAAGTGCCCCTGCGAAAATCACGCCCAGGTATAGGAACCCACACAACTACTCAGATCTGGATGGCGAATCTGATGGATCTGAGAGACCTGAATGGCTGATCGGATAGATCTAAATGACATAATTGATTGTTGCTGCGGATCTGATGGATCTAATAGATCTGAATGGCTGTTTTGATAAATCTGAACGACGGGACTGATTGCTGCTGTTGTTGCAAAATCCCACTTGGGAGATCTGATTTGGTGGATATTATGCGTAATCCAAAGATATAGAAGGGAACTATGGTCTCCAGGAGTGTGAGGTGCTACAGATCGCAATATACATAAGGGTCTGACAGTGGTACTCGGCCCAATTTTCCAGGGCACTAACCAAGGACGATCAATCGTACCCTTAGCCGTACAACTCGACTACCTTATCGTACGGGCGAGTAATCTCTCCGAGTGCTGTTCTTGGTGTACTGTAGCAGCAAGACGGCCAACAGTTTATCTATGGCGAGGTTTCAAGGGAGCTAGGGGGCTTCTGATATACCTAGAGGGTACTTGGAAGACAGTCCGTGCACGGTTCTGTCTAATGCGCTACTACTTGAAGGGGTACCCATAGGGGTTACAAGGGAGTCCAACAAGCGTGACCACCTCTTGTATTTCCTTCGTGCATGCCTCCCCAAATCCGCAGGTTTATGCGCTCAACAACAGATCCTGTGGTTTAAAGATGCTAGAACACGTCTCTAGGCAATTTTTTTTCCTAAAAATGGAGATCCACCAGCCCTGGAAAGCGCTCTGATACCACTTGTTATGCTCTTAACCTGCAATACGATACCAGAATATCAAATATGCGAAGACATATATCTAGAACATAGAATAGTGAAAAATAACAACAAGTATTTTATTATTCAGAAAGCAATGTTCACTTGCCTCTTCGAGGGGGCAACGTCCAATAGAGCAGAGCTTGATTACAATATAAGACACGATGCTCCTCGAGGGGAGTCTCTATCCTTTATATAGGATTCATACATGCAATACCATAATACCATGGTTCTTATTAATATCATCTATCTAATACCATGGCCCATTTGCAACCAACTGTGGTCCCTTCATTAAATGCGGGTTAACCACTTACAATTATTAATATGGGCTTTATTGACTCTTTACTTAACTATAACTATGGCTCGATCCTATTACATAAATAAGGGGGTTAGGGTGGGACCCTAACATTCATTAAGGTAAACTATAGAAGTTGGACCTAGTTACCAAATCCTATTCGCATTGTAGTACCAATGAGGAAAATGACTGTGTGTTGTCACAATAATAACCATGAGAACATTGAGGTTGATTGGCATGAGAAAAATAAAACTAAAATGGCAATGTTCCCACCCTTCAACATCAACCCAAGGGATCAATCATATGAGATTGTTTCCAAAGGAAAGTTAATTGGTGATGACAACCATTGCATATGCCATGAGAAAATAAACATTTATAATATTGAAGGCACCATAGTTGATAGCTTGATTTGATGGGCAAATGTAGTTACCAACAATGGAATAAATGGACCTATTTAGTTGAAACACATATAAAGGATGGAAAAGTCATATGTTTCAACAACTTCTTACTTTGGACCTTCTCATACAATAAACTTCTCAACCCTCTCTCTTGATACATAAGTTTATGGTGTTTAAAAGGTTGAGAAGACTACTACGATGATTAACAATTGTCTAGAAATTGTTGAAAATATAAGGGTGGATGCTTCTAAAACCTTGATTCCATAACATGTAGTATAGTTTTATGAACTTAATGATTTGGATTTCATATATCATTGGCTATCCATAGAGTGTTGATGAGTTTGCATAATCCATCAACCTTTCATAAAGACATGTCCATGATCAATTGACTTGTCCAAAAACTGGTAAAAGTTGTTAGTCATTACCTTGCACTCACTTCAATTGATTTTTAAGTAAGGGGTAATCGTTTTACTTTTGTTTAGAAGGGAGAATTAAAAGAAATTGTGATTTGAACCATGGAATGTTTGCCATGTAGTCCTATGACTTTGCTTGAGTTGCAAGAATATTGATACCCAATTAAGGACGTGAATCACAAATTCTAGGGAAGACTGTACTCGTTAGAGGGATGCGGTCTATATATTGTGGCACATGGTTAAAGCCTATATATGTAGGCACAAATAAATAAGGTTTGAGGAAAATCCAATCAAAATAGTAAGGTCACAGATAAACTCCATCATGAGTAAGAGATCTCAGAATAGGTTATTTTTCCACAACTCCCCAATTGATGTAGTCATTTGGTAATCTCTCTAATTATTGAGTTTCTTAACTCTGTTTTGGTTTTGGAAAATATTCTTGGAGACTCATTGACATTTAATGAATCATTAAGTATCTCTTTGACATATAACAAATCATCAAAGTATTTCTTATTATGCTTGGAGGAAGACCCATCTTTAAGGGAAGGAAATCTAATGAATATTAATCTAGTTAGTAAATGTAATACTATATATATATATATATATATAATATAAACATTCATCTAATAATGATAACATCATGCTAATATTTTCCCAAAGGGGTTGGATTCAATGGTGGAAAGAGAGGATTTTTCACCATTGTGTAAGGTTCAGTTCCCATGAGGGCCAAGCCCTGAAGTGATGGGGGCACCTTGAGGTATTGGTTGAACATGTGGTTGCACCCAAAGGTTCTATATTAAAAATGGTCTCATGACCTTTGTACACATAAGTGGATCAAAGACCACCCCATGTCCTTTGAAAAAGTCAATTGGATGTAGTTTGGGTGGTTGGGAGAAGTGTTATTATCCTCCTCACTCGGGTTCAATTGACAAATGTGACATGTTGAGCTCATAATGAGTATATATTTGAGCCTTATTGTCTGATAATCCCTCGACAACTGAAACATGTATATTCCTCATACGTAATATAACGATATTTCTTCGAGAGAGAAAAATAAAATAAAAATTATGCTAATAATTAAAGATGAGTTTGCATACCTAATTAAAAAGCATGCTCCTTTTCTTGAAGCATCTTAAAAGAGGGATTATCTAATGAATTTAAATGTTTAATAAATGTAATACAATATATATAATAAAAATACTAACAATAATAACAACAATATGCTAATAAATAAAGGTGAAGTTTCATACCTAATTAAAACACATGCTTCTTTGTGGAGATAACACTTATAGTGCATATAACCTATAGGAGTGTCTTGTTCAATTTCTTGGACTTTATATGAGTCTTTATAATATACATGTGGATTTTCCTAAGGAACAATTAAATCAATAGTAATTGTCTTGTAAAGCTACTTCATAAAGTTCTTTAAGATACATGAGAAGAAATGGAGAAGGAAAGTCAAGTGTTTCATCTAGTTGTATAGTTCCTTCCACCACTTGCTATGAATCCTTTTCCTTTTGTGACTAGAGGAATTGGAAACTGGGTTGGTTTTGTACTCGCATGACATGGTGTTGATTCTCACTGCTACCACTATAACCCCTAGGTGTCTACGTATGCCCCTTCCACATACACAAGTAAGTTGGGCGGATTTGAACCTCAAATCTCTTGGTACATAAGACTTCATTTTCATGGTGCTTTCCAATAGAGCTACCCATTGGGGGCTCTATGCGTCATTTGGTATATTCCATTTGCAATCTCGTTTAATTATTGATAATTATGTGTGAAAGAAATGCTTTGAAAATATTAGCTATTTTTTTAGATGATCTATTAGAGATTTGAGAGTCACATTCTAAATTTGGCTAGCACTTCTTATCCATTTTATTACATGTACATAATTTCCAAATACTTTCATTCTTTTAATCCCTTTCTCATTGGCCAACTTAAAGAAATCTTAAAGTTGAGAATTTTGTTGAATTATAGTTTCTTGTATCCAAACCTACTTTGAATTTAATAAAATGCTCATATGTAAGGAATAATATTCCTCTAGTGCTATAAAAATTATGAGCATCTTGTTTGATCCCATCAAAGAAGCCACATGGATATGTTTTGTCTACCAACAAATAACCAATTTTCCTTGTCCCTCTATCTTTTGGCACCTCCTTACAACCTTGAAATATACCATAGACCTATGAGTACACTTGAAAGGTTGGTGTTTAGATGCCATTAAATAAGCTATCATTATGAGAAATCCATATTCCTCATAATATTTAACAAGGAAGTGCTTTGAAGGTTTTTAACTCCTTTCTAAACCATTTTCCTAAACATTGCTCAATGTATGTACCATTCCAAGCATTGGAGATACCAATAAGCTTCTTAACATCCTTCCAAATTTTACCAATGAAAGGACAATGAGTCATTAAGTGACCAATATTTGTTTCAACTTCTCCCCACAAATAACATAGACTTGGGCCACTCTTACCCCCTTTTTGAATCATAATCCAGGCTAATAAGCGGAAACCATAAGAATGCCTTGGTTTTTGTGGGGAATTTTATATTCTAGATTTTTGTCCAGCACTATGCCTCTACTTGTTCATCACTTGAATTCAATACTTTTTTATCAAATCCTAGAGAAGACATCTTGAGCCCTTGTCTTATGCCTATGCTAATGAGTTAGCCTCGTCCTTGATTCTTATGTGACCCTTTCTTAACCCAACTATCAACATATTCACCTATCTTTTCTTCTCTTTCTAACTCTAGTGACTTTGCTAATATCAATTCCTTTGACTAGATAAAAGCTGTGAAAAATATCTTTGCTTGATTTAACTAATGCAAACCTTGACCTTGTAAGTTTTCTATCTTCTATAGAGGTAATAAGACAACATTTCTACACCCCAAAATTGAATTAGCTCACAATCTAAACTGGGTCCCATTACCAATTTTCCACAATGAATTATTTCCAATAATAGGAAATTCCAAAGTTAAATTCCTCAGTTGATTGGACATGTTTTTTGTGTTCTTCCTAGGATTCCTAATCTAGTGTGTGAAAGATCTAGGGTGATATACACATGATCAATAACTCTCCTCCAAACACAGGCCTTTGGTCAACAGATTCTACAAAATTTTTAGAGTGAATGATTCACCAAATAGTTGCATGTTCTTTAAACCCTACCTTCCCATATCCTTTGGTTAGAAATATATAAACATGCAAATATATGAATCACTTATTTATCCTGCTCACATCCCCTTAATAAATTGAAACATAGTTTCCTAAATCATTACAATACTCCCTTTGGAATGAAGGAGAGAGAATGCTAATACACATGGATTACTTCAAAAATAGAATTAACCAAAGTTAATGTTCCACCCCTTGAGAACCATTTGCTACACCAATGAAATATTTTACCCTCAATCCTTTCAATTATCCAACCTCAACCATTCTTACCATAACTATCAAGCTTAAGAATATGTTATAAATTAAGTAATAGAGAAATGGAACACATAAAATATTGCGAAAACACAAACACATAAAAGCATAAAACAAGAGAGACACAAATATACATGGTTCACCCAATTTGGGCTACATCCACGGAGAAACAACTAATCCTTCTTTTTATATTATCCAACAAATAGAAGAGATACAACCTAGAGCACATTTGTTGTAGCTTCCTCTTCGCTCTCACATAGTCTCCTATGTTTTTCTCTCACAGAATAATACACAACTATAATACAATTCCCTCATACAAACTGAGGGTTTCCTTCTAGGGAAAAAAGCCTAAATTAACATAACTCCTATTGTCAAATCTTCCATCTAATGAATGAACCAGATTGACAACGAAATTACAATATTTTACAAGGCAATTTTTCTCAAAATTTTGCTTTCAAGGGTGATGCCCCTGAATCCACGCCGGGGGGGAAACAATAGCGGGGGGGAGGTGTTATGAAACAAACTCAAGAAAATATAGAAAAGATAGATCAACACCTTAGAATTCAGCCTCTTCGAGGGGGCAACCTCCTTTACATTACATAAATGAACAATTCTTGGATGATTCAAATGATAAAAC
>APFE031433297.1:0-13043 GCA_000404065.3 Pinus taeda | reverse complement strand
GGGTAAGTTCCTCAGACAGAACACCAGAAGGACACTGCTCACAAACAGATCACAGTTCAATACACCAGTATTTTGACGTGGTTAAAACCCTCAGAGAGGGAAACAGTCCACGGCCTGCGCCAACGTGGCTACTACAGGCAATTTATTAATAAAAGAATGAAAATTACATAAGCTTCTCTCATGCACGGTGAACCTACAAATGACCCTCCATGCGCTTTAAATAGAATTCATGGACCAATCGGGTGTCAAGCCACGGATCAAGTGTCGGTAATACCGAGGAGAGAATGAACCGTCGGTTCACTACATATCGTGACCGTCGGATTGTAAGTTACAAAATGTACAACGGTAAAGAAACACACTTTACCTAACTCTAACCTAACTCTATACTAGACCAAGTTGAACTTAACTATTCCTATGTGTCAGAATATCCTAACACCCCGGTCCTTCGTTCACCCTCGGCCTGCAGTCACACTGCGTTTATCCCGACCCCTTCGCCACTTCCACGACTACTCTTTCACATTTCGCCTCTGCTGCTTGTGTAAGATGGATCGAAGACCGAATCGATAAGATGATCGAAGTTGCTTGATGCCTTATGCCTCCGCTAGGCACTCCTATATATATGAACCCACCATCTCATATGAGGGGCGTCGGCCCACAAGCCGACTTCCAAATGTCGGTTGATTCCTTTAGTTTAGCGCTCGGTCGACGTGACTCTTCGTTAACCATCGTGTGTGTGGGTATCGTTTCATCGCGGGTCGGCCTTCGTGCACGAAGCCGCCCACGCACGAAACGTTTAAGCTTCTCGTGCGCCCACACTTGGGTCCACCTTTCGTCAAGTCGCCCCTTCGTTCGTTCCTCCGTCCGAACATATGCGCCCCTACTCCGTGTCGCTCGTTCGCTTGTTCGCCCACCCGTTCGGGGTGCCGTTCAACCGGTTACGTGTGCCCACTTCATTTCGTTTCGTGTCGGGTCTCCAAACGGTCGTTGGGTGAGTGGGTATATTTGCCATCGTTCGGGCCGCCCTCCGTCGTGTGGAGCGCCTAGATCTCCGGTCGTTACATCCTCCCCCACCTTATTCCGTTGTCGTCCCGACAACCTCCACACCATCATGCACTCTTTAGCCTTCCGTACCAAGTCGCCCTCCCGTTCTGTGATCCTGTGCACTATTCGGGAGTATGTATCCCATACTACATCAAGTCGGTATTAAGGCATCGACCAGGCTTCTCAATCTTTCGGACCTCCAAGTCATCATGTGTGGACCTCCTGTGCAGTGTTAAACAACACTTCTCGTTTCGGTCCTTGGCTCAATTCTCGTGGGAACCCCACAATTTTGTTGCCGATCGGACCAACCTGCCCAATCTCCATACGGGCTCACTGCCTTGAGCAGCCAACGGTGAGCCCGGGCCTTGTTCTCTCTAAGCAGACTTCAAGGAAGGCGATCCCGGGGGATCTCTACCAACCCATTCGACCCATGCATCTGGATCCTCCATCTCTAACCGGCGTAAGTATGCTTCTTGGTCCTCCTCCTGAGCTGCCCGTTTAGCATACACCTCGTCCATCTCGTCTTCTTCTTCTATCCTCTCCAGCCTCCTTGTCAAGTCCAGGATGCTGTTCGAGAGTGCCTTGATGACTAAGTCTTGTTCGGCGAACCTTTCTTCCATGCTGGCAAGTTTCTTGTTCGCCTCTTCGTTTCTTTCCACCTGCATTCCTCCCAGTCTATGATCCCTCTTGGTCACGCCCATAGTAGGAACTCCTATTGGCACATCCGACCTTCCATCATAGATGTAAAGTTTCCTCATGTGAGGCACTATCATGGCTTCATGCTGCTTCATGAACTCCATCCCCAATACTGCCTCGTAATCGTCAATCCAGACTATGGTGAAGTCCACTTTCCCGGACCATTCACCCAACACCGTCTCTACTTTTTCTGCTACACCCAAAATTGCCGTTGGAGGGGAATTTACGGTCTTCATGTGTGCATCCACGGGCACAAATTTTAGACCCAGTTTCCTTGCAATGTCTTCGCTCATGAAGTTGTGTGATGCTCCGCTGTCCACCATTGTGAGTACCTTGACTCCGCCAATCTCCATGTTCACATACTCCAACCTGTTTCTTTCGGGATTTCTTCTAGAGGTAGCTTCTGCCGCTGCTGAGGCCTCGAGAATCTGCATCATACCAACAGATGTGTCCTCTTCTTCCTCTTCCTGAACGGCTGCTGTTACCTTTGGTTTTGAGCTGCAATTCTTTGCCATATGCGGTCCTTCGCAT
The DNA here is from genome assembly GCA_000404065.3 of Pinus taeda. Lineage (NCBI taxonomy): Eukaryota > Viridiplantae > Streptophyta > Pinopsida > Pinales > Pinaceae > Pinus > Pinus taeda. The sequence goes on along the minus strand of APFE031433297.1, from coordinate 10,775 downwards.
ATCCAGCATTTCAAGGGCTTTTTCTCTCTTGCCGAATTCTCCCCTCTTGAAGTGCTTTCCTTCTTCTTTTCCTTCGGTTTCTCTGGCTTCCTTTTCTCATTGGAAGTTTCGTCGTAGTGGTCCACAAGTCTGTCAACTGCTGCAAAAGCTTCTTCAAGTGTTCGGATTCTTTGCCCTTTTACTTCGTTCTGTGCCCACGGTTTTAGTCCAATGATAAAGTTGAAGACTTTATCTTTCTCGGACATGTCGGGCAGTTCCAAAACCGCACTTGAATACTCCTGCTGGTATGCTTGTAGACTCCCTGTTTGTTTGATGTACTTGATTCGGGACCTTGCTTCCCACGTCTCATCCTGTGGACTAAAGTGGGCTTGCATGGCCTTCTTCATGTCATCCCAGGAGGTGATGTCTTCCGCGCTACCATTGGCAACTTGATCCGCCCTCCTTCTCCACCACATCTTCGCATCGTTTGTCAGGAATTGGGTAGCCACCTTGACCTGTGCTTCGCCCTGGGTCAAGTTTAACCTCTCGAGGTACTGCTCCATATCCCACAAAAAGTTCCCGAGAACCTTTGCGCTCCTTACTCCGTCGTAGGATTCCGGTTCTTTGACTTTTACGTGAGGCACTCCTCCACCCGAGTTGTGTCTCACAGCTCTTTTCAGCACCACTATTTCATCCTGGGCTACTTCAAGAGCTTGAACTGCTTTGTTGAGGGCCGCCTTTAAGTTCGCAATCTCTGCAATTCCTTGGTCTCTTGACTCCTCAACCTCTTTCACCCTTTCCTCAAGCTGAGTATTCCAAAGATCTTGGTACTCATATTTAGTCTTGAGCTCCTCGATCATGTCATCTCGTTCCTTCCTCAAGGATGTCACTTCTTGGTTCCAAGAGTTCTCTAGGCAGTCCACCCGTTCGATCACCTTGTCAATGAACTCGGGTGTCGTTTCCCTTGACTCATCTTTCGTTATGTGGTTTCCGGCTTGAGAACTGGCAGCCATCCCCTTTTGCGATCTGGTTCCCACCATTCACCGTTTGCTGACCTGTTCACCCGTCAACTGTGCGCTCTTCTTCAACCCTGTCACTATTTCGTTCACCAGCTCCACCTGAGCTCTGATACCAACTGTCACGCCCACGCTACTTTTTTCGTTTGCGAAGGTCGTGCGGCACTACCTTTGCCGGGTTTCGGGCAAAGTAGACTACACCTCTTTCCAACTTAATTTCTGTTTGGAGTTACTTTTATTAATTTCTCACAATTAAACAGTTATGTCATTCATGTATTTAACATATACATAAACCTGCTAACTCATAAAAGCATCCAACAATTATACTTGAAACAACACCCACAATAAACACATAATCATATCGGGTGGAACCAGTCCCGAACGAGCTGCGTTCCCAAAACTGTTCTTTTATAATTCGTTCAACAGATTTACAATGTGCGTGAGCTTTCCAGCCTCACGACTTAATGTTGTCCCGCGGCTAACCGAATCAATACAGTTTACAATTTGAACATCTTGTGTTCTTTTCTTCGACTGTCACACAGCCGTTTAGACCGAACGGTCTACCTGCACTTTGTCGTTCGGTCGCACCGAACTGTCAAACGAGCCCACGGCCCTGTCGAACTGTTGTAGAGTTGAACCTTGTCGTGGAGATCGTCGCACGACTCTTCGTGCTGTCCCGACCGAACTGTTAACCCACCGTTGTTCGATGCTACCCGAAGTGCCTCTGCGCCCCGGTCCCTCGTTCACCCTCGGCCTGCAGTCACACTGCGTTTATCCCGACCCCTTCGCCACTTCCACGACTACTCTTTCACATTTCGCCTCTGCTGCTTGTGTAAGATGGATCGAAGACCGAATCGATAAAATGATCGAAGTTGCTTGATGCCTTATGCCTCCGCTAGGCACTCCTATATATATGAACCCACCGTCTCATATGAGGGGCGTCGGCCCACAAGCCGACCTCCAAATGTCGGTTGATTCCTTTAGTTTAGCGCTCGGTCGACGTGACTCTTCATTAACCATCGTGTGTGTGGGTATCGTTTCATCGCGGGTCGGCCTTCGTGCACGAAGCCACCCACGCACGAAACGTTTAAGCTTCTCGTGCGCCCACACTTGGGTCCACCTTTCGTCAAGTCGCCCCTTCGTTCGTTCCTCCGTCCGAACATATGCGCCCCTACTCCGTGTCGCTCGTTCGCTTGTTCGCCCACCCGTTCGGGGTGCCGTTCAACCGGTTACGTGCGCCCGCTTCATTTCGTTTCGTGTCGGGTCTCCAAACGGTCGTTGGGTGAGTGGGTATATTTGCCATCGTTCGGGCCGCCCTCCGTCGTGCGGAGTGCCTAGATCTCCGGTCGTTACATCCTCCCCCACCTTATTCCGTTGTCGTCCCGACAACCTCCACACCATCATGCACTCTTTAGCCTTCCGTACCAAGTCGCCCTCCCGTTCTGTGATCCTGTGCACTGTTCGGGAGTATGTATCCCATACTACATCAAGTCGATATTAAGGCATCGACCAGGCTTCTCAATCTTTCGGACCTCCAAGTCATCATGTGTGGACCTCCTGTGCAGTGTTAAACAACACTTCTCGTTTCGGTCCTTGGCTCAATTCTCGTGGGAACCCCACAATTTTGTTGCCGATCGGACCAACCTGCCCAATCTCCATACGGGCTCACTGCCTTGAGCAGCCAACGGTGAGCCCGGGCCTTGTTCTCTCTAAGCAGACTTCAAGGAAGGCGATCCCAGGGGATCTCTACCAACCCATTCGACCCATGCATCTGGATCCTCCATCTCTAACCGGCGTAAGTATGCTTCTTGGTCCTCCTCCTGAGCTGCCCGTTTAGCATACACCTCGTCCATCTCGTCTTCTTCTTCTATCCTCTCCAGCCTCCTTGTCAAGTCCAGGATGCTGTTCGAGAGTGCCTTGATGACTAAGTCTTGTTCAGCGAACCTTTCTTCCATGCTGGCAAGTTTCTTGTTCGCCTCTTCATTTCTTTCCACCTGCATTCCTCCCAGTCTATGATCCCTCTTGGTCACGCCCATAGTAGGAACTCCTATTGGCACATCCGACCTTCCATCATAGATGTAAAGTTTCCTCATGTGAGGCACTATCATGGCTTCATGCTGCTTCATGAACTCCATCCCCAATACTGCCTCGTAATCGTCAATCTGGACTATGGTGAAGTCCACTTTCCCGGACCATTCACCCAGCACCGTCTCTACTTTTTCTGCTACACCCAAAATTGCCGTTGGAGGGGAATTTACGGTCTTCATGTGTGCATCCACGGGAACAAATTTTAGACCCAGTTTCCTTACAATGTCTTCACTCATGAAGTTGTGCGATGCTCCGCTGTCCACCATCGTGAGTACCTTGACTCCGCCAATCTCCATGTTCACATACTCCAACCTATTTCTTTCGGGATTTCTTCTAGAGGTAGCTTCTGCCGCTGCTGAGGCCCCGAGAATCTGCATCATACCAACAGATGTGTCCTCTTCTTCCTCTTCCTGAACGGCTGCTGTTACCTTTGGTTTTGAGCTGCAATTCTTTGCCATATGCGGTCCTTCGCATATCCAGCATTTCAAGGGCTTTTTCTCTCTTGCCGAATTCTCCCCTCTTGAAGTGCTTTCCTTCTTCTTTTCCTTCGGTTTCTCTGGCTTCCTTTTCTCATTGGAAGTTTCGTCGTAGTGGTCCACAAGTCTGTCAACTGCTGCAAAAGCTTCTTCAAGTGTTCGGATTCTTTGCCTTTTTACTTCGTTCCGTGCCCACGGTTTTAGTCCAATGATAAAGTTGAAGACTTTATCTTTCTCGAACATGTCGGGCAGTTCCAAAACCGCACTTGAATACTCCTGCTGGTATGCTTGTAGACTCCCTGTTTGTTTGATGTACTTGATTCGGGACCTTGCTTCCCACGTCTCATCCTGTGGACTAAAGTGGGCTTGCATGGCCTTCTTCATGTCATCCCAGGAGGTGATGTCTTCCGCGCTGCCATTGGCAACTTGATCCGCCCTCCTTCTCCACCACATCTTCGCATCGTTTGTCAGGAATTGGGCAGCCACCTTGACCTGTGCTTCGCCCTGGGTCAAGTTTAACCTCTCGAGGTACTGCTCCATATCCCACAAAAAGTTCCCGAGAACCTTTGCGCTCCTTACTCCGTTGTAGGATTCCGGTTCTTTGACTTTTACGTGAGGCACTCCTCCACCCGAGTTGTGTCTCACAGCTCTTTTCAGCACCACTATTTCATCCTGGGCTACTTCAAGAGCTTGAACTGCTTTGTTGAGGGCCGCCTTTAAGTTCGCAATCTCTGCAATTCCTTGGTCTCTTGACTCCTCAACCTCTTTCACCCTTTCCTCAAGCTGAGTATTCCAAAGATCTTGGTACTCATATTTAGTCTTGAGCTCCTCGATCATGTCATCTCGTTCCTTCCTCAAGGATGTCACTTCTTGGTTCCAAGAGTTCTCTAGGCAGTCCACCCGTTCGATCACCTTGTCAACGAACTCGGGTGTTGTTTCCCTTGACTCATCTTTCGTTATGTGGTTTCCGGCTTGAGAACTGGCAGCCATCCCCTTTTGCGATCTGGTTCCCACCATTCACCGTTTGCTGACCTGTTCACCCGTCAACCGTGTGCTCTTCTTCAACCCTGTCACTGTTTCGTTCACCAGCTCCACCTGAGCTCTGATACCAACTGTCACGCCCACGCTACTTTTTTCGTTTGCGAAGGCCGTGCGGCACTACCTTTGCCGGGTTTCGGGCAAAGTAGACTACGCCTCTTTCCAACTTAATTTCTGTTTGGAGTTACTTTTATTAATTTCTCACAATTAAACAGTTATGTCATTCATGTATTTAACATATACATAAACCTGCTAACTCATAAAAGCATCCAACAATTATACTTGAAACAGCACCCACAATAAACACATAATCATATCGGGTGGAACCAGTCCCGAACGAGCTGCGTTCCCAAAACTGTTCTTTTATAATTCGTTCAACAGATTTACAATGTGCGTGAGCTTTCCAGCCTCACGACTTAATGTTGGCCCGCGGCTAACCGAATCAATACAGTTTACAATTTGAACGTCTTGCGTTCTTTTCTTCGACTGTCGCACAGCCGTTTAGACCGAACGGTCTACCTGCACTTTGTCGTTCGGTCGCACCGAACTGTCAAACGAGCCCACGGCCGTGTCGAACTATTGTAGAGTTGAACCTTGTCGTGGAGATCGTCGCACGACTCTTCGTGCTGTCCCGACCGAACTGTTAACCCACCGTTGTTCGATGCTACCCGAAGTGCCTCTGCGCCCCGGTCCTTCGTTCACCCTCGGCCTGCAGTCACATTGCGTTTATCCCGACCCCTTCGCCACTTCCACAACTACTCTTTCACATTTCGCCTCTGCTGCTTGTGTAAGATGGATCGAAGACCGAATTGATAAGATGATCGAAGTTGCTTGATGCCTTATGCCTCCGCTAGGCACTCCTATATATATGAACCCACCGTCTCATATGAGGGGCGTCGGCCCACAAGCCGACCTCCAAATGTCGGTTGATTCCTTTAGTTTAGCGCTCAGTCGACGTGACTCTTCGTTAACCATCGTGTGTGTGGGTATCGTTTCATCGCGGGTCGGCCTTCGTGCACGAAGCCGCCCACGCACGAAACGTTTAAGCTTCTCGTGCGCCCACACTTGGGTCCACCTTTCGTCAAGTCGCCCCTTCGTTCGTTCCTCCGTCCGAACATATGTGCCCCTACTTCGTGTCGCTCGTTCGCTTGTTCGCCCACCCGTTCGGGGTGCCGTTCAACCGGTTACGTGCGCCCGCTTCATTTCGTTTCGTGTCGGGTCTCCAAACGGTCGTTGGGTGAGTGGGTATATTTGCCATCGTTCGGGCCGCCCTCCGTCGTGCGGAGCACCTAGATCTCCGGTCGTTACAAGGCCAGTCGGGCGAGGGCGCGCCCGAGCGAACGAGCCCGTATCAGAAAATGCTAAGTTGTGACCCGAGGTTGGCTTTGTGCACGTTCGTGCAGCTCGTTTGCCCGGCTCTCCCTTGTCGCTTCGTTTCGGTGAGTCGTTTGAGGGCGCGCGTCTGAACTCGTTCGGGCGGGTCGTGCGGGTGAACTCGTTCAGGCGTGTCACGCCCACGCTACTTTTTTCTTCGCGTTGGCCGTGCGGCACTACCTTTGCCGGGTTTCGGGCAAAGTAGACTACGCCTCTTTCCAAACTTCCAACACCAATTTATAATCTTAACCGTGTTATGTTTATTATTTCTTCAATGTTATCTCTATGTTTATTCCACAATTATGTTCTTAATTGTTTAACTTCATAAACAGCATAACCGAAACAATAAACAAACCGTCACACGATAATACAAGAACACAATATTTAAAAGGAGGCCCGGCTCTAAGAAGACCGGCGCCTCTGAAAACCATTCAATTAACTTTCACAAAGTCTGGTTTTACAATGGTGCATGAGCTTTCCAAGCCTCACGACTTATTACAACTGTCGCACTATTTCCACCCGAGCTCTTTACCCACAGTCGGCATACAGCACTGTCGTACGGCTCTGCCCGGCGGTTATAGATTTGGTGACCGTCGTATGTCGTCGTGCGTCTCGGCGCCCTACTGTTGTGTTGGCCCGCGGCCTGTCCGAACCTGTGTGCTGTAGTAAGGCCCACGGCCTTTGACACTTCGCCGAACTGTATGTTTTGCCGGTGCTCGTTCTTCCAACCGTCCCACCGTATCAAAGAGCGAACCTCTCTCTCGGTTCTGCGTTCACCCACGGCCACAGTCACACTGCGCCCTTCCCCACCTCTTCTCCACTTCGGTGGATCGACTCCTTCACATTTCGCACTCTTGCCTTGCGAAGGACCCTTAGCTCGAAGACTTGTTGTGTGAGTGATCGACTTCACTTGATGCCTTTTGCCTCCGCTAGGCTCCCCTTTATATATGAATCGACCGCCTCATATGAGGGGCGTCGGCCCACAAGCCGACCTCCAAATATTTAGTTTAGCGCTTCGGCCGACGTGACTCTTCGTTAAACCATCGTGTGTGTGGGTATCGTTTCATCGCGGGTCGGCCTTCGTGCACGAAGCCGCCCACGCACGAAACGCTTACGCTCCTCATGCGCCCACACTTGGGTCCACTTTCCGTCAAGTCGCCCCTTCGTTCGTCCCTCCGTTCGAACATGTGCGCCCATACTTCGTGTTGCTCGTTCGCTTGTCCGCCCACCCGTTCGGGGTGCCGTTCAACCGGTTACGCGCGCCCACTTCGTTTCGTTTCGTGTCGGGTCTCCAAACGGTCATCGGGTGAGGGGTTGTGTTTGCCATCGTTCAGGCCGCCCTCCGTCGTGCGGAGCGCCTAGATCTCCGGTCGTTACATCCTCCCCCACCTTATTTCGTTGTCGTCCCGACAACCTCCACACCATCATGCACTCTTCAGCCTTTCGTACCAAGTCGCCCTCCCGTTCTGTGATCCTGTGCACTGTTCGGGAGTATGCATCCCATACTACATCAGGTCGGTATTAAGGCATCGACCAGGCTTCTCAATCTTTCGGACCTCCAAGTCATCATGTGTGGACCTCTGTGCAGTGTTAAGTAACACTTCTCGTTTCGGTCCTTGGCTCAATTCTCGTGGGAACCCCACACTTCTGTTGCCAATTGGACCATCCTGCCCAATCTCCATACGGACTCACTGCCTTGAGCAGCCAATGGTGAGCCCGGGTCCCTGCTCTCTTTATCGAGCGAGACAGGCCAAGAAGTTCCCTCCCTGACTTTCCTCTACCCATGTGTCGGACTGATATCGGGTCCTTAAGTAAGTGTGCACCACCTCAACTTCTTCTGGATTGCACCCAAGTTCGCCCAACTTATCCTTTGTTAACTGGAAATCATATATGCCCATCGCATACCTGCAGAAATCAACTATTCCTTCCGGATCCCTTCCTTCATATCCTTCGTCTTTGCTTACCTCTGGAGTGGTGTCTCGAACTCCTTCGGGCTTGGCTTCTTCACAAAGGTCCTCGGTGGGGATCCCTTTCAACAATTCTTTCCACGAACGAGGGGTTTTCCCTCTACCCTCTACCGTTCCTTCTTTCTCCTTGGTTATGAATTCTACGAGCTTTCGTTCCCGTTGAACCATACTCCCAAGTTTCTTCGTCCCCATATCCGAATGTCTTACGTTCGGATCTTTAGGAAACAATAGTACTGATGTCATCCTCGGTCTGTATCCTAGACAGCTCCGTCTGCTCATAGGTACTGTCATGCTCTTCTCGTCGGCTGTGATGAGGAGGATGTCTCGGTCTACCATAGGCACGGCCTGGGCAAGTCTCATGAAGTCTAGGCCCAACACCATCGAATGATCGTCCATATCCACGATCCTCAAGTCCAGCTTTCCGAACCATGACCCGACCCTTATCGGAGCGTCTTTCAACAGTCCATCGATTGCCTTGATGGGAGAGTTGACCGTCTTGAACGTGCTGCTCTCCTTCTCTGCTTTCTTCTTCTTAAACGATCTTGCGGTCTTCCTGCTCACAAAACTGTGAGTGGCTCCCGTATCGATCAAGGCGGCCAGCCTTTTCCCCTGCACGGTCACATCCACAAAGTTTAGTTTTAAGGACCCATCGCCCTTTTTTGACTTTGTTTTGTGTCTTACTTCCGCAATCTGTCTCAAGAATTCGGCCTCTCCCGCCTCTATGCCTGCTTTAGGCCGATCCTTATTACCTTGGCTATTTGAGGGGCTCGGCCTTGGAATTTCTCGTTCCGTTCCAAGTTTACTTTCCACCTTCCCCTTCTCTGTTTTATCGATCAAATTTACTGAACCAAGCCTTCGGAACTCCTCGGGTTCCTTCTGGTAATGATTCCGTGTTTTTTCGATGTAGTTGTGCCCCGGCTTCTCCTCTAGAAGTCTTTCCTTTATTTCCTTTTTAACCTGTTCGTATCTTCTTTCGGCCTTTTGACTTTCCTCCTTCAACCGCACCCTTTCCCTAAGGAGCTTTTGGAGATTCGTGTCTCTTATGCGGATTTCTTCGCGGACCTTGTTAAGTTCCTTGCTCGCCGGTTCTTCCAACCGTCTTTTGAACTTTCTCACGTCTTCCCGAAGTCTCGTGTAGCTCTCTTGGATTCTTGAAAACTCTGTTTTCCTTTCGACCCAACCGGAACTCCACTTCACTTGGCGTCCCCATACCTCGTACCGAAGTGACTTATCCACATCCTCGGCCATTTATCGGTTTGTTTCGAACAACCACACAGTCCGTTCAACCTTTGTTTGATTGTGCGCACCTGTCACTGTTTCGCCCAACTGAATGTGACACCCCCATGCTGCCTTCGACCGGTTCTCAATCGACCTGCGCACTCGTCGACCTATCCACCTGTCAAACTTGTGCGTTCTTCCCTGCAACCGTTTCGTTTCACCAGCTCCGCCTGAGCTCTGATACCATCAGTCACGCCCACGCTACTTTTTTCTTCGCGTTGGCCGTGCGGCACTACCTTTGCCGGGTTTCGAGCAAAGTAGACTACGCCTCTTTCCAAACTTCCAACACCAATTTATAATCTTAACCGTGTTATGTTTATTATTTCTTCAATGTTATCTCTATGTTTATTCCACAATTATGTTCTTAATTGTTTAACTTCATAAACAGCATAACCGAAACAATAAACAAACCATCACACGATAATACAAGAACATAATATTTAAAAGGAGGCCCGGCTCTAAGAAGATCGGCGCCTCTGAAAACCGTTCAATTAACTTTCACAAAGTCTGGTTTTACAATGGTGCATGAGCTTTCCAAGCCTCACGACTTATTACAACTGTCGCACTATTTCCACCCGAGCTCTTTACCCACAGTCGGCATACAGCACTGTCGTGCGGCTCTGCCCGGCGGTTATAGATTTGGTGACCGTCGTATGTCGTCGTGCGTCTCGGCGCCCTGCTGTTGTGTTGGCCCGCGACCTGTCCGAACCTATGTGCTGTAGTAAGGCCCACGGCCTTTGACACTTCGCCGAACTGTATGTTTTGCCGGTGCTCGTTCTTCCAACCGTCCCACCGTATCAAAGAGCGAACCTCTCTCTCGGTTCTGCGTTCACCCACGGCCACAGTCACACTGCGCCCTTCCCCGACCTCTTCTCCACTTCGGTGGATCGACTCCTTCACATTTCGCACTCTTGCCTTGTGAAGGACCCTTAGCTCGAAGACTTGTTGTGTGAGTGATCGACTTCACTTGATGCCTTTTGCCTCCGCTAGGCTCTCCTTTATATAGGAATCCACCGCCTCATATGAGGGGCGTCGGCCCACAAGCCGACCTCCAAATATTTAGTTTAGCGCTTCGGCCGACGTGACTCTTCGTTAAACCATCGTGTGTGTGGGTATCGTTTCATCGCGGGTCGGCCTTCGTGCACGAAGCCGCCCACGCACGAAACGCTTACGCTCCTCATGCGCCCACACTTGGGTCCACTTTCCGTCAAGTCGCCCCTTCGTTCGTCCCTCCGTTCGAACATGTGCGCCCATACTTCGTGTCGCTCGTTCGCTTGTCCGCCCACCCGTTCGGGGTGCCGTTCAACCGGTTACGCGCGCCCACTTCGTTTCGTTTCGTGTCGGGTCTCCAAACGGTCATCGGGTGAGGGGTTGTGTTTGCCATCGTTCGGGCCGCCCTCCGTCGTGCGGAGCGCCTAGATCTCCGGTCGTTACAAGGCGGGTCGGGCGAGGGTGCGCCCGGGCAAACGAGCCCGTATCAGAAAATGCTAAGTTGTGACCCGAGGTTGGCTTTGTGCACGTTCGTGCAGCTCGTTTGCCCGGCTCTCCCTTGTCGCTTC
>APFE031433296.1:0-62653 GCA_000404065.3 Pinus taeda | reverse complement strand
ATAGTAAAGTATAATTAAATTAAGACAATAGGAAAGATTTTCTAATGCTTAATTTATTTTTCAAATAAAAAAAAAATAATTTAAGATTAATTTGTATGTGAAATAAAATTTTAGGTATTAATTTTAAACGTGTAACTAATTTAAACCCATGTTTCACTTTAATCGATCTTATAGGAAAATATGATAATGGAATGTATGAATGAATAGAGCACCAATATCATATATAAATGTTTGCAATATTACATTTAATTTTTTATAATTAATTATTTAAAATAGTGGTTAGTTATGTAATTGAATTTATTTTAGGATTTTTTTTAAAATTAGAAAAATAAGTTATATAATTTTAAATTAAAAAAATTATAATAAAATTATTCTTTTATTAACCAAAAAAAACTCCTAAAACTATCTTTAGTTCTATCTGACATGAGTGTTTTAAAAATAAATAAATTATATATAATAAATATATATAATATATATAATATATATATATATATATTACATTCTCATCTTTCCTGGCACACGCGACAGATTCAAACAATAAAGATATGAAGTATATTTTTTTAAATATTTCTTTTTTACTTTATTAATTAAAACCATTTTTTTAATGCTTGACGTTGTCAATCTTCAGTTAGTATACATAAAAATAATATTTATTTTTATTTTCACAATAAATATAAGTAGTATATCTTTTTGAATATTTTTATTTATTTATTTATTTTTATCGTTAGCATGGTCCATCTTTATTTTTTTGATTGAAATAAAGTAATTGTTTGTTAATAGTTGACAGGGTCAATCTTTATTGTGTATTGATAGGAATAAAAATTATTTTAATTTTAATTTAAAATAGATAAGAATAAATATTATTTTAATTTTAATTTAAAATCGAGGAATTGTTTCACCTGAAAACATACTTTTTTGTTTACTATTTGCAATAAGTAGTTGAATATTTTATCGGAAAACAGATTGACTTTGTCCTACAAACATTTTCCTTCATTTGAAAGTGAGGCTTTGTTAATGGTGACCCGCCAGTGCTATAAGAAGAGGGCTTGGATAGCTTGTGATAAAGTAGCTCTGTGATAAGAGAACTCTCTTGGGTAGCTTTTGATACAAAAGCTCTGTAAGAAGAGAACTATCTTTGGTAGTTTGTGATACAGAAGCTCTGTAAGAAGAGAAGTCTCTCGGGTAGCTTGTAATAGACCAGCTCTGTAAGAAGAAAAATCTCTTGGGTAGTTTTCGATACAGAAGCTCTGTAAGAAGAGAATTGACGTGGTAGCTTGTGTTACAGAAGCTCTGTAAGAAAAGAAGTCTCTCGGGTAGCTTGTAATACACAAGCTCTATAAAAAGAGAACTCTCTCAGGTAGCTTGCAATAGAGAAGCTCTGTAAGTCTCTCGGGTAGCTTCTGATACAGAAGCTCTGCAAGTCTATAGCTAGAAACAGCATATCCGAAATCATTTGCAAGACATGGGTGAAGTTGATGGGTCAACTGGTCCAGAAGCTTTAAATGGTGCTCCAAGGATCCGTGTAAGCGTTGGTCGAGGTCAAGCTACGAATCCTCACAGTGTAGCTGAACGGGTGAGAAAATAGTCTGAAACTCCTCTGTTGAATTATAAGTTATTTTATTTGGATGATGCAACTATTTTTGTTAAGAAAATTGGAAATTTAGTTGTATATTTGCTTGTGTATGTAGATGATTTGATGATCATAGGAAACGATGATGACTATATAGAATTCGTTAAAAGAGAATTATTGAAAGTGTTTAACGTGACAGACTTGGGTTTATTACATTATCATTTAGTGATTGAAGTTGATCCGAAACCCAAATATATTTTCATTGCTCAAAAAAAGTATATTGGACAACTCTTGGATAGATTTGGGATGCAGGATTGTAATCTTGTCACTACTCCTATGGAGCAGAGTTTGAAGCTTACGTCCATTGAAGGAAGTATGTTCCAAGATCCAACCAGGTAAATGCAACTTGTTGGAATTTTAATTCTCTCACTATTGGTTGACCTGACATAGATTTTATTTTAGGGATACTTTCCAGGTTCATGCATAAGCCACGTGAAGGTCATTGGAATGTAGCAAAGTGAGTGCTCAGGTATTCAAAAGGCACTTGAACATATGGCATCAAATATTCTAAAGTTGTAGATTTCCATCTCACTAGTTATTCAGATTCTGATTTTGATAGAGATAAGGAGAATGGAGTCCCTACTTGTTATTTAATCAGTCTTGGATCACCAACCATCAGTTGGAGATCATGCAAGAAATTTGTTCCTACTGATTCTAACATCGAAGCCGAGTAGTGTTTGCAGTATTGTCTGCAGCTGAGTGTGCGGACCCCTACAGCTGAGTGCACAGGGAAGTCTTAAATCTGTAAGATTAACTGATTATCAATAAAGAAGATTATTACAAAAATTATTGTGTTTATCCATTTACTTCTATTATAATGCGCTTTGTGCTATGATGAATGATGGGTTTATGAAATAATGTTGTATTGATGAGCGACATTACTGGATCTATATTGTTATGTGAACGTAATTCATGTCAAGTCTTTACATGAAGATTATCTCATGTATGTTAAAGTTATCTAACGCATAAGCAAATTTGAATAAATACTGGGTTAAGAATAATCTTGGATGCACATAAGTAGTTGATTAGCCTACTCAGGGTCCACAAAATCTAGTCGTAGGACTTCAAGGAGGTCTAGTAGATAATTAAAGAGACTTCCATTGATAAGCCATAAGGGTTATTGATCTGCGTGAAGTTAGATCTAGATCACAAGAAGACATAACACTTCTCTCTCTCTCTAGAAACTTGGTTCCAACATCCCCCCATACTACTTCGGGTGAGACTTTAGTCCACATTCCGTTGTTTGATGCCAAAAGGGCAAGTAGTGTATCGATTTGTTCGGTGTAACTAACTCTGAACCTAGTTCAGGACCCACTAATCGAAAAATGGTTTTGTTGTCATGACTGGGATCTGCATAAAGAGATGCATGATGTCATATCACGAGAATCCGACCAAGAAGGAAACCAAGAAGTGTTTGGATAGAAATATCGATGAATTCATGCTGGAAGAAAAAATAAATCTACGCCTGGTGAAAGAATGGTGGTTGGACAAATATTTGTACACAGAAATACAATAGATATTCTTCTGCACCTTCTTGATCGAACTATACGAGTGGATCAATAAATTGGCAGATGGCCAAGGAAGGTGAAGGCTTTACGGTCCAATAGTGTGGACCCAAGAGCTCGTGCAAAGGTTGGAAGATTCGTAAGATAAGATTGCATGCACAGTTGATCAGTGGCTAGATTGAGTCATTGGAGGATTTGTTACAGAGTTTACGGTTAATACCTCAGTCAGTTACAGTGAAGTTGAATGGTGCTTCTTCAAGTGGCTGCGTGGTAAGTATTTATGACCTTTGAATACTTAGATTAAGATATTCTTATGTGAAAATTGGGTTATTTCAATACCTCGATGTTTGGATCTAGGTGTAGTGGACGAAGTTTTTGAAATCAAGGAAGAACAGGTCCTGAATATAGTCCATTGATTGGACCTCCTTCAAGTGATGATGAATGAGCATCAAAGGTTTCACCATAGAGCATTGTCTAGTTGATAAGGAACATCTTTCCATGGATACCTCATCTGCCCACACCACCTCCACATTCACTCCACCACATATGACTTCACCCACACTGCCACCATCTCCGTCGTTCGTCAACATGTCGAATACGGTGAAGTTGTTGGTTTTCAAGGGCTTAGTAAGTGAGGATCTAGATCAACTTTGCTATGTTTTGAAATTTGTATGGACAACACAACAAATTATAGATGATAATATAAAGAAGATGCAGTTGGTTATCGCTTTGCAGGATTGTGAGTTGACATGTTACATTAACTATTGCACTGATAACCCACTAGCATCATTTACAGACACTCGAACCACTTTGAACAAAGAATTTGGTAAGCCTAAGTCTGAATCATGATCAATAATCAAATTTAAGGAAATCATGATCAGGCCCAGTGAGACACCCTCAAAATTAGGTCAAAGATTGAAGTTCCAGATCATCGAAGCTAACATGAATCTCACAAATGATCAGCGCAATGAATGGTTTGTATCCTTGCTCCTACCCCACCTAAGGGTTTCTTTATCATGGAAAAAGATTGGAACTCATGTGGAAGACCTGGAAATTGCGATGAGATTGAATGAAATGCCTATTCATGATGATTATTTGGGGTTTGAATAGATTCATGGGGAATTTTAGAACCTCTCTTTGGAGTTGAGAGTTTTAAGAAGGAAAAAGAGGCTCGGCTAGAGGTTCGTGAAGAGGTGTGGTGCCTGAAGTGTAAAAGCTAGGGGCATGATAGAGATCATTTCTCTTGGCTTTGCGAACTATATTACAAGGGGGGAGCCAATTCCTATAAGGTAGGAAGCTCCAGAAAGGCCAAGTAGAGGGCCCATGCTATGGTGTACTATTTGTCAGGTAGCCAGAAAACATGTAACAAACAATTGCTATTTGTTGAAAAACTTCGTGTAGACACTACAACAATTATTTAGCTATTTCTGTAAATTATTGGGCCATGATGAGTGCCATTTCCACAACTACGAATTAATGATGGATATAATGCCCATGTATCAAATACAAGAAGAAACTTGGCCTTTATATCAGGGGACTGGGAGAGCATGTGAGAATATCAAAGGCACAGATGAGGCCGAGTAGGAGGAAGACCTAGAAGAGGTCGAATGCAAGCTATTGGCTATAATTGCAGAATCTTAGGACACTATGCATAGGAGTGTACAGACCAGAAGCACCCATCATGTCGATACGACATTCATTTTGACCACAGAATAGAAGAATGCAGAACCTCATCAGCCTACCCCAAATTTACAAATGATGAAGGTTGGGCCTCACGAAGAGGATCCCAATCTAAATATTGTTCTGCGAAGCGAAATGATGAATGGTAATGATAAAGGGAAACAACTTGAATAAATTGAGTGGGTCCATAAGCCTTCACAAAAGGAGGAGGGGTTTGATCTAGACCATGTGAAAGAAACATTCATGCAAGCGAAGAAAAGCTTCGCTAAAGCCTCTACCTCAGGAAGTCAAGATAAGATGTCTATAGAGACCATTGACCCCTTTGTTCTTACCACCTTTTTGGAGACTTCTATGAAACTATTGTGTGATAGCAAGGCTATAAAACGACTACAAGAGTTGATCAACAAATGTGTTGGTAAGGATAATTCTTTTGGTGTACCCTCTGTAGAAAGAAATATCAGTAATCATAAGGCATGAACAAGGCATGAGATGAGGCTTACCATGCAAAAAGGAGACTATGAGATGGACCAGGTTATTTTGGATTTAAGTTCTGATGCAAATGTATTGCCTAAGAAAACATCGGAGAGGATGGGGAGACCTGTGCTGTAGTGGTCTCTGATTCAACTAAGGATGGAGAACCAACATAAGATTATCCCTATGGGATGATTGCGGGGGCTTACCATAGATATAGAAGGTACAAGTGCATTGGTTGATTTTGAAGTAATAAATATTGTTGATGATAGCAATCCATAAACTACACTCCCAGGAATTGATTGGACTATCGATATGAATGGGGTCATCAATTTGAAGAAGTGGACAATGTCGTTTGAAATGAAATTGTTCCGCATTGTAGTCCCATTGGACCCTACAGAACGACCATGATATACTGGACCAGTCAGTGACTATGAGAAATGTGATGATGATTTGGATCGGATCTATAAGATAACAGTGTGAGAGCTAGACTGGTTTAATTCAACAGTTGATGGAAAAATTGCATGGGACAAAAAAATCTCCTATACATCGAATTCAGAGGAAGAGTTGGAACATTGAAAGAACGGATTGCATGGAGTATCCAGATTGCATTGCAACATGATGTCCAAATTTTTGTGTCATGTGTCGTTGGAGGTAAGAAATTTTCCTTATTATAATAGTTTAACTAATGTGGATGATTTTTTGGATCCAAAGGATTTCCATTTTTAGGCGTTTCACTGGGCACTGTGTGTTATGCGTCCTCGGTGGTGGAGTACACATAAAGATAGCTTTGAAGAGTGGTGAAATTACAAAATAATGATGAGAATGTAGTTTTTCCAGCCTAAAGTATGGGTAACTGAGAAATATGATGGGAGAAATTATCTATGCAATCATTTAGAAAAATGGACTAAGGTATATGGAACTAAGCCGCAGCAAGAATGAGTGCATTTATTCTGTCACACTCTGGATGTAATCCCTACGAATTTGTATTTGGAGATAGAGCTCCACCACGACACCACAGAGTGGGATGTCTTCAGAGAAGGGTTTGTGAGAATACCACAGGATCCTTTGGAATTGATTCAACCAGATTTTAGCACATAGTTGTGCCATGTGTTGGAGTGTTGTAATGTGACTCATGAAGGAGAGGATAAGGATACAAGGAATATTAACATTCTAGAAATAGAAGGCTAGCCCGAGGCATAGGGATTGTAGATAAAGAATCCAGACATCACTGCGTCATTGAAAAGTAGGAAATTAAACATTGGCATAGAGGTGGAGCCTAAGTTTTGAAACATTGGGGATTATTGGGATGATTCTATAGTAAAATGAGTCACTGAGTTTCTTTGCGAATATTAGGATTTGTTCCCTACAAATTTTTCATACTTGAAAGGCATGATAGGCGATTTGGGAGTAATGAAAATATTTTTGAAACTTAACACGAAGCTTGTTAAGTAGAGGTCATATTGCCTTAATCTCATATACAAGGAAAATGTCCGCTTGGAGTTGGACAAGATGCTTGAAGAAGGTATTATTGAACCTATGGAGGAGTTTGATTGGGTGATTCCAATGGTAGTTCAGGAAAAGAAGCAGAAGTATTAAATAAGGATTTGTATAGATCTCAGAAATATTAGCGATGCCTGTGTCCATGATACCTTTCTGACACCATTTTCTTATGAAGTATTAGAGAATGTGGGAGGGAAGGAAGCATATTCCTTCACTCATGGGTGCTCTGGTTACCATCAGATTAAGATTGCACCAGAGGATAAAAGTTAGACAACCTTCGTGATGGAATGGGGTTGTTTCTAGTATAAAGTAATTCGATTTGGACTTAAGAAGGTGTCGACAATATTCTCTCCCAAAGTCATTGTGGCATTCAAAGAGTTCATTGACAAATTCCTAATGGTATATTTCGATGATTGGATAGTGTTTGGGCTCATCAAGCACCACATAGATAGTCCGCGTCTAATGTTGGATATGTGTTGAAGGTATCAGATTGTGCTGAACCTGAAGAAGTGCTTGTTTTGTGTCCCCTTTGGGATTTTTCTAAGTGATGTGGTATGCAGGAAAGGACTCATGGTGGACCCTTCCAAGATCATGGTAATAGTAAATTTTGAAGCCCCAAGGAGTGCTAAACAGCTATCTGCAATGCTGGGCCATATCGAATACTCTCGGAATTTCATCAATATTTATGCTCAGATTATTGTGCCTATGGAAAAGGTACTAAATAAGGATGCTACATTCTATTGGAATGGAGAATGCCAGCGCAATCTGGATGTCTTAAAGGAGAAAATGTTTACAACATCAATCTTGGTCATCTTATACAAAAAGAAGGAATTCCACATGCATGTGGATGCCTCATGCATTGCGCTAGGAATAGTGCTAACACAGGCTAGTGAGGGAGAACTAGATCACCTTGTACCATTCTCAAGTAGAAAATTGTCAAAGCCTAAAAAGAATTATTTGATGAAAAAGCACAAATGGCTGGCTATGGTGAATGCACTCCAGAAATTTGGACATTACCTGCTAGGCAGACATTTCATGATGTACATAGAGCATTCTGCATTAACGCATCTAGTCAATAAGCCTGTTCTCAAAGGGAAAATACGAAAGTGGATGACGTTGTTTCAAGAATATGATTTTTGAAGTAATTGTGAAGTGAGGAAGATTGAATGCAGGACCTGACCATCTATCACGTAGTAAGATAGGAGAAGAGCCTACTAATTTGGAGGAAGGGTTGCCTGACGTGCAGATCTTCATGGTGCAGGCAGTGGATAACCACTTCATGGATATTATCCATTTCTCGAGTACATGGATAACTCTAAAAGGGTACTCCAGACAACAGAAAAAAGATTTGGTAGTGCGCATGGCAGATTTCTCTGTAATTGTAGGGCATTTCCATAATATGGGATCAGATGAGATACTTCGATGATATGTTCTTGATTTTTAATGAAATATTAACCTTGTTGAAGCTCATGGAGGACCTACTAGACGATATTACGTAGGAAAAGAAACAAAGCAGAAGGTTTTGGGCTATGGGTTGTGGTGGTCAATGCTGCAGAAATATTCTAAAGCATATTGTAGGTCATCTGATGCATGTCATAGAATTGGCATGCCATCACGAATGGCTGAGCAGCCTCTGGATCTGCAGGTGTCAGTGCATCCATTTGAGAAATGGGCAATTGATTTTGTAGGATCAATTCAACCCCCAAGCAAGAAAACTAGTGCTTGTTATATCATCACCACGAAAGAGTATTTGACGAGATGGGTGGAGTCAAAACCTATGAAAGAATATACATGGGCAACAACAACAACATTTTTTTTTGAATATGTGTTTACCAAGTTTAGTTTCTCAGAAGTATTGATGAGTGATCGTGGTACACATTTTCTCAATGAGACGATCAACGCATTGACCGAAGACTTCTAGGTTTACCACCAGAAGGGTACACCATATCATCCTCAGACCAATGGAACGATTGAGGATTTTAATAAGATATTGAAGAATGCATTGACGAAGGTTTTCAATGTACAACACAACGATTGGGGCATGCATGTACCAGCAATATTATGGGCATACATGACTACTTACAAAAATCTCATAGGTCAGACACTTTTTAGGTTGGTCTATGCAATGGAAGTTATAATGCCTATGGAGTATATCATGCCTAGTCTACACATACCAGCTTTCATAGGAATGGAGAATCACAGAGCCTTAGAATAACATCTCGCGCAATTAATGGAGCACGAAGAAGATAGGTTTCTGGCTGGATTTCGTCAGTAGGTTCAAAAGGAACAAAAAAAGCTTGGCATGATCGGCACATCAAACTCTACACATTCAAGGTAAATGACTTATTTTTATTATATGATAAAAAGTTTGATAAGTTTTCAGGAATACTTCAGATGCACTAGTTGGGGCCATATATCGTCAAAGAAATTAAAGATGGTGGCACAATCAACTTGCAAATTTGAATGGAGATCCATTTCCGCAAAGGGTAAATGGAAGCTGATTGAAGCCATACACAGGGGATCTGGCCCAATGACTACATGATGATAGGAAAATCTTAGAACTCCATATAGTTGCAAGGAAGCATGGGAATATAAACTACATTGCCTGGTTGGTTGAACTATGTGACAGGTGGGTTGCGCGGAAAAGGGTATTGTTACAGTACCAGGAAGCGTGTAAAGGGAGTTGTGCTATGGGGGGAGATACAATGTAGAACAACCAAATAGTGATCGTTATAGTCATTGTTCATGATTTGACTACTACGATATGATTAAGAGGAGTAGGGGGGAATCATTTAAGTCATTTAAGGCTGAAATATTTGAAGATTCGCCGCCAAATCATCATTTATGGATGGATTTTAAGGTGAATAGTCTAATTTGAATTCGAATTTGCCTTTAAATTATGCATGGTTGTCCAACAGGGAACACTTCGCATCCTTAGAATTTTTTATTTTTGTTGTGCGTTGTTTATGAATCCTCAGGTTTTCACAGATTTGGACGTAAGCTCTGTGTTTGATAGGTTAGCTAAGGATACCCAATAGTTTATTCTCAATACGATGTCCAAACTAGGTGAAACTGCAAGCAGTGGAGGAACTGTCACCTTTGAGGGAGCTACTCTAGAGGTTGTGAGCATGGAGGCTCTCGATGATATGCCTATGATGTCAAGCTCACCTTGGCCAAAGACTACACCAGTGATAGAATCCCCCAAACCCAGGAAAGACAAGCAGAAGAGGACAATGCGAATGCACGAGTCACCGAGGAAGCATTCTACTACCCAGTCCTAGAAGAATGAAAAAATACCTGGAATAGATAAGGAGAAAGTGGTAGATTTGGAGGCCGAAGAGGGCGAAGAGGATATAGATGCGGAGGGAATGCATCCTATCTCCAATTTGTCGGATTATATCCCTCTGTGTAAGGCAAAAGTGAAGATAACCAATGACCCAGATGCAGAGAAATTCCTCCTAAATACGCTCTGGCTGCTAGAAGGCATCGCCTTTAAAGGTCCACACTTGGTGCAGATTCCCCATTTAAAGATATAAGACTAGGATTTGGAAAAAAAGGAGAGATTCCCCTACCTTGTGACAAAGAATTATTTGAAGATTGTATATTACAAGGAATCTGGTGTCACTGCGTTGGAGCTAGTGGAGTGGATTCACAGAGTGAATCAATAAGGGTTGTTGAACCTATTATGGGTGCCTCACTACAACCACTCCAACATGGACCTCCTTTGTACCAAGTGGCTGCTGACCTTGGTACATGATGGATGTTTTTGGCTTAGCACATTGATCCCGATTACAGATATGCTAATCCATTGGATAATGCTATTACCTCACTCAAGGTTGAATCCAGACAAGGTGTTTGGTGCAATGATGAGTGAGCATGACCTAACAGAGAAGATGAAGGAAAAGTTCAAATTGGTTAAAAAGCCATGTAGATGCTCTGTCACCTATATCACCAACCCCGCGGTTAAAATTTCTACATAGATCTTAGCTAGATAGGTCATGAGAAAATTCCATATGGACGAGGTTCCAACGCCCATAATTTAATTGGCTACACAGTGCACAGAGGGCATGTAGTTAAATTTGTCACACTACCTCTATATTGAGTTAGTCGTGAACTGTCGTGAGACTCCGGATGAGAGAAAAACCTTCCACTACACATGGTTGTTGCTCTCCATCGTGCTAGTGGCTTGGGACCTTTTGGACGATAGCTAGTTTCCTCCCCTTGAGAAAAGATTGTCTAAGGCTGCCTAGTTTGCCTCCCTTTGGACCACAAACAACGTCGTGTGGGTCACGGAGACCAAATTTTTCTGGGTGTTGATGGAGGTTATCCTATGCATGCCCATCAACTAGAGGTCGCGGTTGTCCCCAATGGTGTTTGAGTAGCTAACAGAGTACATGGATTTTAAGGCAGACTTCCACCACACATATATTAGGGTGAAAAAGTATCCACAATGGAAATGTTTTGACTTGCCTTACCTTCCTACAAATGATGCCATCTTGGAAACTATCAAGCACTGAACCACAGATTGGCATGAGAAAATCTACAGAGAATAGAAAGAAGGAAGCAACGAAGTGGGTGGTCCAACAGTTGGTCAAGAAGTGAAGGAAAGAGGCTGACAAGAAGCTCCAGCTAGAGAAGGAGCATGGTGTGAAGCAACAAGCCGAACAGGAAAAGTGTGACTCCAAGTGGAGTGGTAAGTCCCCTTCAACCCAGACAAAGGAAGAGGAGTAGTCAAAGAAACTTGGTGGTAGTGAGAAAGGACAAAGCGTTCCGTTCCAGGTAGAAAGATACAGGGATCAGTAGAATGAGGGGCCCCAGAAGAAGTCAAAAGCGACAAAGCCATCATTGGATCTAGTCACACTAATAGAAGGTGATCTCAATGAGATAGGAGATAAGTTGTGTGATACCACAATGGAACTGTTGCAGTAGTTTTAACAACAGAAACAATAGGTGCAAAGTACTATCCAAAAGGATTTGTGTGAGTTCGAGATCCAGACCAACAGGATCTAGGTTGGCATAGGGTAGGTAAATGTTGCTCCAACAAGATTAGCACTCGGGCCCATTTAGGCAGTCATGCTTTCAAAAGGATCATGGAGCATGGAGGGAACCAATGACAATGTCATCATGAGTTCTCTAAATAGCATCAGCCTCAACCTCACCGTGTCTCCCAATGAGTATCTTCACAAGCTACAGATAGGTGTGACATCACAATTAATAACATGGGAGCAGTGCACCCTTAGCCTCTTAGGTGAATATTGAGTGAGAAATGAGTAGATGTTTGCTAAGAAGACAGAGGCCTTGAAAGAAAAAGTAACCATCAAGGTGTAGAGCACTCAAGTAACGGCCGCGATGGTAGAAGCGTGCAGGACAGTGTTAGAGCTTCACATACCTAAGGAAGCAGTGTTGGATGCCAAGATCAGGAAACTTGTTGCAGGTGTACATGATGCCAACACATAGGTGAACAGAGTTCAGCTCGAGTTGAACATGAAAATCACTCAACTAGAGCTGAAGTCACAACCTTCAACCCTGCGAAGGGTTAGGGAATAACGAGAAGTTGTTGTTAAGGATGGAGTTGCTACGATGGATGCCACAGTTGTGAAATGAACTGTGTTGTTTGAGTAGGCTATGGAAGTAGTGACAACCCTGTAGGAAAATCCCACTGTGCAGGTACTAAATACATAGCTATGCGATCTCCCGCAACAATATGACAAAGTAAGGGTGACAACACACACTGTTGCTACAACGTAGTCCCTCACCAAGCTATAGGAGGCTAAGTAGCTACTTAAAAAGGTGCAAGTGGTGCAAAAGAAAGAGGCATTGCTTAAGGCTAGGTTGGGGCCTTGGTTGGATGAAGCCTATGTAGTTTCGGGCAACATACAGGAAAAGTTGGCAAACTTGCAGAGTACATACCAACAGATCAAGCGAGTGAGCAAAGGACCAGCGACAAAGTAGTTGGTAGAAACAAGTCAAGCTGGTAGCCACGCAAAGTGTGACTCAAGTAGTGGTTTCACAAGTAAAGTTGGGGGATCTTCGTAGTAAGATATTTGCACCAGCTGGGTGGCTCGATCACTATTCACGATCTTTATGTTGGGGGCCTATTGGGATGTGGTCCCCTAGGTCAATTTTCGGGCAAAAGATGAATTCCTAGGTAAAAAGATGGAAAGTCTCAGCAAATGGTGGTGGTGGATAGTGTAGTTAAGTAAAGAGTCAAAAATGGTTTTTACCCTCTTTTATGTAAGTTAAGTTGGATTTTTGAAGATCTACCCATGGTTCGCGAACCATGTGATTGTATAAATATGTGCTTCCTAAAGAGTCTAAGGCATAATAATGATAGGAAAATAATAGAAGTTGTTTATGGATACAATAGGAGTCTAAGTTAATGTAGAAGCTAGAAGAAAGGCTCTGCAACTGTGTGCTCAAAGGCCTAGAGTAGTGTCCCAAGCTGAGTGTGTGGACCCCTACAGCAAAGTGTGTAGGGAAGTTTTGAGTCTGTAAGCTTAGCTAATTATAAATAAAGAATATTATTACATAAATTCTTGTGCTTATCCATTTACTTTTGTTATATGCGCTTTATGCTATGATGAATGGTGGGTTCATTAAATAATGTTGTATTGATATGCGACTTTGCTAGAACTATATCATCATGTGAACGCAATTGATGTCAAGTATTTATGTGAATATTATATCATGTATGTTAAAGTTATCTAACACTTAAGCATATCAGAATAGATATTGAGTTAAGAATAATATTGGATGCACGTAATTAGCTGATTAGCTTATTTAGGTTCCACAAAAGCCAATCATAGACCTTTGTGAAGATCTAGAAGCTGATGAAAAAGAGTTCCATTGATAAGCCATAAATACTTATCGATCTGCACGAAGGTAGATCTAGATCACAAAAATACCTCACATTGCTCTCTAAGTGCGGAAACATGGTTCCAAAATCCCCCCATACTGCTTCATGTGAGACTTCAGTACGCACTCTGTGGATTGATGCCGAAAGGGCCAATAGTGTAGGAATTTGTTTGGCGCAACTAACTCTGAGCCTAGGTGAGGACCCACTAAGCCAAAATTAATTATATTTATATTTATTATTTTTATCCATCCATATATTTAATATTTTTTTCCAAAACATTATTTATAAGCATGATGTTCATTATTTACTTTATATTAGTTTGTGTCTTTTATATTGTTGAAATCCAAACTGTTAAGAGGAGTTGAACTTTTGAAAGTGCAGAACTCTTTGAAAGTGTAGAATGATTTGAAACTATAAAACTTTGGGAATAGTTTATACTTTCACACATTTGATCTTTCTAGATGCTTGATAAGCCTAAAACTAAAATGGATGTGAACTAGTTTTAATAATGGACAATCACACAAAATTATACATAATCAATATTATGTATATTTATATGTCTAACATTCATTTAATCATTAGATATTTACTCACCTTCCTTAGCGACACAATTTTGTAGATGATATATATGATATATGTGTGTGTGTGTGTGTTGTGTGTTGTGTGTGTGTGAGAGAGAGAGATGAATCTAAACATTTTAAATTTACTCATTTTCCTTAGTTTGTTGAGAACATAGTTTGTATTTTTAAGGATTATACTTTAAGAGTGACAATACAAATAAACTAATAGTGTTTAATGGTGGAAAAATTGAAATGAAATTAATGTGTTGATTTCAACACACATGTCAATTTATAGCACAATGGTTTCAACTTCCATGTCAACTTCAATTTCTACTTCTATTCATGTAAGCTTTTATTTAATTTCAATTTCAATGGCATTGCTAATTTCTATTCTATTTCAACTAGGAAAACTTTACCCTATATGCCACAACTTCAGCTTGGCACGGGGAGGGTCAACAAGCTCACCCTAGATAGTCTTTATGATCATATAATCTATTATAAAGAAGAGAGTAGAATATAAAATAGATTTAGTTCCAATCTTGATAACAAATTGTTAGAATAGAAGTAGGAAAAAAAAATATTAGGCTTTGAGATTTAACTACAAAAATGGATGTAATGTCCCCAAACCCTTGATAGGAAATGCTATCACAACCAAACCTCTCGTAACGCCACAATTTAACAATAGAAAGGAGACATGAAACAATATTCACATATACAAACCATTGCACACCATAAAACATAATCTCACATTGGAGTAATATTAACAATAAATTAATTATTAATGATAGAAATGCATATAATCGAGAAAAATAGGGTTTCCAACACACATTCATTACTTGAGTATAAAACCACACCATAAACACAAAAAATTATCTAGAATGAAATATGCATCTCGATGAGGGCTCTCCACATTCCACACAACCATAGACCTCGTGGTACACTAGTCTCAACCATGAGTCACCTATGTTGTGGCTACAAATCCATAGTCAATTGTGTAGAATCCAAATAAGAGGGACATACTATTGGACAAGGAACCTATCCAACAAACATTGTCATTACCACAAGCTCTCACTATGCCAAACCTACAGTAGTGGCACATCCCTTCTCTATTTCTTTCTAGTTCCTTTGTGGTGCCCACCTTTAAGGCTACCTTATATCTAGTTAGTGATGGTCTAAGCCTAGCCTCGAAAAAGCGTTTTCTGCTCCTTGAACACCTTTGCAACCATAAATCAAAATACCTTTTAGCTAGCCTAGAATCCAAAGCACAAGGCTCACTAACCATTTGCACCATAGCTAATTAAACCGAAATGGGATATAATAAAGTGCGAAATCCATAACGCCTCCCTCCATCTCTCTTAATAAAATATATACCTTTTAAATATGGTTGGCCTTTCTCTCTCATGTGGCATTCCCAGAATCCATGTGGACCCCGCATCCCATTTCCCCCAACACTAAACACAACATCCATTACATATCATCATGGAATTACACTACCCCCCATACTCCTTTTTCATGGGGTGGTCTTATTTTGTTAATATAAAAATATGTTCAATATTTACAATGATTACAATCTTGTCCCTATTGCAAATTTGCATAAACAAGATATATGTCCCTAATAAGATAGCTCCAAAATCCATGTACACATATACATATGTGGGTAGGCTTGGAAAAATGAATCCAACTCACTCTTCTAATTATTATATACATGTGGATCACTAACCTAAAATCTATATTCATTGTACATGTAAATATCCTTCTAGTTCCACCTAAACCATATGCCAATAAATCATCTATTCAATACTAGGAATGTATGTTTTGTGAAAATACACATCGAGGTCATCATGAGCATGCATGGATGCAGGTAATGCAAGTGTATATGTAGTAGAACTAATCCTATTTTTGATCTTGAATGGACCATAATAATGTCCCACCAATTTGGCACAACTACCCAATTTTACTAAGCTCTTTTGCGCCCTATATTTTAGAAATACATGATCCCTAATTTTAAATTCCCAGTGCATCATATTTTTATCTATATAACTTTTCTTCTTGTCCTAGGTATTTTCAGATCTTTCTTGATTTTCAAAAACTTATCTTCCATTTCTCTAAGTAATTCTACACTAACCATGACTCTTTCTACCAGATTTCTCCAACTCATCGGAGTATGACACCTCCTCCAGTATAACGTTTCAAACAAACTCATTTTTAATGAAGGTTTATATCCATTATTGTATATAAAGTCTACCTGTTGTAATTAGTCCTCCCATTTGAATGGTTTATCCATTACATACATTTTTAACATATCTTCAATCATATCATTAATGTGCTCAATCTCTCCATCAGACTGTGGGTGGTACATAGTAGTAAAATTCAAATTAGTAGCTAACCCTTTAAATAATTGATGAGCCCCAAAATTGGGTAACTTATTGGGCTCATTTTTCCTAGTTTTTCTTCATCAATCCACCATTTTTCATATTTCGTGCATGTTTTTGAGTATATTTATGCTAATTGAACGAATGAGGATAGTCACTTTACCAAGAAGTCTAACACGTGGTTATTGTAGATTTTTGGACAGTTTTTGGACCAAGGCCATGCATTTATGAGCAGATGACAGCCAAGCATGTGGGAACAAGGGTGAGGATTCGTAGGAAGGGTGTCTTCTACACTAAATATCCCTTGCTTGAATTCTCCACCCTTAGCTCGGAGTTTAGCAGGCCACCAAAAACGATTCCCAAGGGCAGTCGAGCAGTTTTGTGAAAAGTGATTGTTTACTGGCAGTTTTGGCATCCGAGCCCCTTGAGTCAAGGAGGGCTGTTGAGGGACCTCGTAGTGTATAATAAGGAAGGCTTTGAGCCTTCGTAGGTTACTTTTGGAACATTTGTATTGTGCTCTCTTTTTGCTCATTTGTGGAGATTTTGTTGTAAACATTTTTGTGACATGGTTATTTTCTGAATAATGGAGATCAGATGCATTTTGCTTCAGTTCTGAGCTTGTTTTTAGGAGCCTGTAGCTCTTGGGGTTGGGCCCAACCCAAGTGGCAGGATCTCCTCAATGTACTGTTATATGTTTTTTGCTGCTTTTATTTAATTTCTGCTAGTAGGTTACAATCTTGTTTGGTCATTAGTTCATTTTTGCTGATAGAAATAGTTGCTCATGTTTTAAGTTGATTTAATAGGTTGGTAGCAGAAAAGATCTTTAAAAAGGGCTACCAAGCAACCCCTGATCTCACCTCTCCCTCCTTGGGACCATGAGCTGAGACCAAGGCGTCTTTGCTACCATAAAAACACCATCTTGCTTCTTCATGCAATTTCTAGTGTTAGATTCTTAGTTGCAAAAGTTGGTTCTTGTTGTGATTACATGCTCAAATCCATTCTTGTTTGGTTTCCACAGTTGATTTACGTGATTTGCTGCCAATAAAATGTTGTGCATCATGCTTATGGTTTCTAGGTCAAATTAGGTTAGAGTAGTTAGACCTTTGGTTTGCATAGTCTTTGTTTGATTAGTTCTGGGAAATAACGTGTAGAGTACCTATGGTACCTCCTCATCTATCCTTACCCCATCCATTCAACCTGCTTTGTCCTCTAACTCGAATTCTTGTCTCTCATTTGCCACATTTTCTCACTTTGCCGTAGTTCCTAAATTCGCGCGCAACATTGCTTCTCCTATCTTCGAACCAGCCTAATCGCCTTAGCCACTCTCCATACTCAATCACCAAGTCCTAGACCTCCTCAAAAACTTATCTGACCTCCATACCCACTTCTTCACCTTTCTGCCACCATCAACCCTTCAAAATTCACTTTTGGAACATCGTGTAGAAACATCTTGTAGAAGCTATAGTACATCCTGTAGAACCCCTGCAGACTTCCTGTAGAAGCTCACGAAAGCGGTTTCTTGAGATCTGATCACTGTGAAACTCTCTGGAAGGATGTTAGGAACCCCTTAGGCCCTCTTCTCACCTTCCTAACCTCCTGCAATCATTTCCTTTCGCCAATCAACCTCTGCCAAAAAAAAAATAGTTAAAGCACATGCATAATAATTCTGACAAGTTACTCAAAAATACAAAAAGATGTTTTTTTTCCAGATTTTACTATAGAAATCGCTTAGTCACATGCATTTCACCTTCCTAGAAGTCAATTGCATCCATTTCCACTTCTTTCATCACTTTTCTTGCACCGGTAGGGTTAGTTGGTAAAACTAGGGTTTGCTAGGGATTGCATTCCTTTCAGCTTCTTAGTTTCTTTCTGCAAGTAGGTTAGCTTCCTTTGAGTTAGCTTTCATCCATCGGTTAAAAGCTTATTTTAAGAGCTCATAGAAGTTGGATTAAGCTCCTAGAAGACTTGTGCCAGCTGATCAAGTGACAGTCGCGGTAAGAGCTAGTACTTGTGCATACGACACCGTCGCTTCCAAGTTTGTTACAAACTACCCGGTTGATAAAAGTAATGAAGGGAGTCCCAGGAGTTGCAGCATTATTGTTGCAATACTAAAGCCCACCATATTTTTGGCGCCATTGCTGGGGAAGCGTCAAAGTATTTGTGATTGCTGCTTTTCTTCTATTTTCTACTACAACCTTCTGCTAAATAGTTTATTTCATTTCCATTCTACAATTTCATTTCCGCAAAAGTAGATTAGACATTTCCTACTTTCATCTCATTTCAGCAAGCATAGATTAGATATTTCCCGCTTTCATAGATTAGCATTTCAATTCCACAATTTCATTTTTACAATCGTAGATTAGCATTTCAATTCTGCAAGCGTAGATTAGCATTTCAATTATGCAAGCGTAGCCTAGAATTTCATTTCTGCAATTTCAATTCTACAAAACAGATTAGTCCTTTCGTGCTTTCATTTCAATTTGACATTTTCATTTCAGCAAGATAGATTTTAGTTAGTTGAAGTTCAATCTATTAGTTTTGCAGGTACAAGCAGAAAAAAACAAAAATCAACCGAAAATATTTCATTTCATGCCTTGTAGGAATAGAGACAATACTGGAAAATTCTTACCCAACACCCCCACCACATCAAGGAGTCACCCTTCTCTCTTCTTCGGTGGCAGTGATTGAGAAGAGCCTATAGGTGAACCTCCAGAGATATACGAAGATCCTATAACAGAAGAAGAGCAAGAAAACATTCCTCTTGAGACCATGGCTGAACGCAGAAATGGTATAGAAGTTAGGGAGAGAATAGAAGGTGCCTTTTCCATCTGAGAGACCAATGGGGACACGGAAATGAAAAAAATAAATCCCTCAGCCTTACCTCACTTCCATTGATTGACCACTAAAGACCCTGATACCTTCTTGTTTGAGTTTGTTGTCCTTTGTCGAACTTATGACTATGCAGAAGACCAGCAAAAGTTGAAGCTCTTTCCCTCTACCTTCAAGGATGCATCCTTACACTGGTTCATAGGGTTACCCAGAAACAGTATCATAACTTGGGCTCAAATGTAGCAAGCCTTTAGCAACAAATATCAAGACTACTGTAGGTCAAAGGAAACGAAGGGAAAAATCTTTCGGATGACCATGGGGAGCGATGAATCTTTAGAAGACTATGAAGAGAGGTTCCAACTTAGTTATAAAAGGGCTAGGTGCACACTTGACCCTGAATCTCTGAAGCTGGTTCTACTTTGAGGAGTCCCTAAAGACCTTTTAGATACCCTCCATTTGCTAGCTCGGAGACATCTACCAACTACCTTATGAGGACATAAAGACCGTGTTTAGAAACCACTCTAGGGCAGTCCGGAAAAGAAGTAGGGGGAATCCACTTTCAGCTAGTGCCACCTTCTCCAAACATGATTTTACAAATCAAATCAAATACCTTAAAAGCGAGATGAGACAAACTCTTGCCATGCAACTAGATACTTTCCGAATCCAATAGAAGAAAGAGGAAGTTGAGAGGGATTTGGCCATCTTTTTTCCCAGATGCACAAGGAAGCATCCTAAGAACAAGTGTCCATTGCACTTAGTAGAGGTGTGTTTCATTTGTGAGGAATACCATCCTACGAACCAATGGCCAACCTTGCTCAGATTTAATGCCATGTACCAAGGGGCTAATGGAGCCACTGAACCCCTCTACTTCCTCAACCAAAGGAGGCCACATGGATCTAGACCTTATCAGCAGGGGATGCAGTGGACATCCCAAACTTACTATCACCCCAACCAATCCACTCATATACCTTCTTGGGGCCCCTACTCATCCTTCCTGGTCCACACCTTCTCCTTGGTCTTATCCATCTGAATACCATACTCAACCCGTTGCTCATTCGATTCACTCTCATGTTCAACCACAACCTCAGTGGAATGCACCTTAGCTGGGGTAGAGGCCCTAGTACAACTCTCCTCCTGCTATTTTGCCTCCACCACCTGCTCCACCTCAACGATTACCTCCTGCTCCTCCAAGACAACCCTAGATGCCTGCTTAACCGAACTCGAACCCCAATAACGGATAGGCCGAGCAGGTATATACTGGAGAGACAACATGCCCTACCTACTCTGTATAGATTCAGGAGATCAACCTATGATTGGGGAAGGTCCACCCAGATTGCCAACCTCCTCTAGAGGATGAGGAAGAGAAACAGGAAAGTGAACCCAAAGCCACTCCACTTTTTCCTGAGAGACTAACGATAACCAAAAAACCAAACCCGGAGGAGACTAAACTTCTGGGAGAACTTAAACAGTTGTGTGTGAAAATACCACTTCTCCAGGCCATAAAAGATGTAGCAATCTACAACAAATTGATCAAAGGGAAGTGTTTCAGGCACCCAGGCAGGCGTAAGAGAGATGCCCCAAATATCAATGTTATAGGACAACTGTTCGATCTAATGTTGGGACAAGTAATCTGTCCAAAATATTTTCACCCTGGAAATTCTATAGTTGATGTCCACATCAATGGAACCATCATCCCTCACACCTTGATTGATCTAGGGGCTGCGATTAATGTGATGACTAGGGACACGATGCTCAAACTTAACCTTCAGAGTTCCCTAAGAAAGACCTCAGCAGTGCTGCAGTGAGCAGACTGCTCCACCATTACTCCGGAAGGGATTGTGGAAGATGTCCTAGTCTCTGTTGATTCATGGGAGTACCCTATGGACTTCTTGGTCCTTCAGCCAAAGGAAAAACTCACTGGATACCCTCTCATTTTGAGAAGGCCTTGGTTGGCCACTGCAGATGCTTACATCAGTTGTCGAGCAGGGAACATGACCATCAAGAATGGGCCTATGTCCAAATAGCTAGTCCTATATCCTCTTGCCCAACCTCTATTAGAACATAATTTACCTCTCTAGTTGGAGGAGGGAGATGAGGATGAAGTCTACTCCGCACCATTGTGCACAGTAGAAGCCACCAGGGAAGGTACTCAAACCGAGGATGACCTAATTGAGAATCTGATTCAAAATCCACCTCCGAGTGTGTTTCCATTAGAGAAGTTGGTGGAGGGAACCCAAGCTAGCGCTCTGGTGGACTTCTGTGTGGCTGATCCGACCTCTCCCAGAGTTAAGAATGTGGAATTTGGCCCTAAAAGAACCTTAAAGATCAGCTCATCCCTATCTCCCTCTTAGGAGAAGGAGCTGTGTAGCTTATTGAACCACCATTTGGATGCTTTCGCTTGGAGCTATAAGGAGATGAAAGCAGTCCATCCTTCGGTCTATACCCATCACATTTACGTCAAAGAGGATTGCAAACCGGTCAGGCAGCCTCAGAGGAGAATGAATCCAGCTCTTAAGGACATTGTCAAAGAAGAATTGCAAAGGTTGTTGGATGCTGGATTCATCTACCCCATCTCTGACAATGAGTGGGTCTCTCCATTGCTGCTTGTGCCCAAGAAAAACGAGAAGTGGAGAATCTGTGTAGATTACCGAGAACTTAACAAATCCACTGAGAAGGACCATTTCCCTTCGCCTTTTATAGATCAAGGGTTAGATGGACTGGCAGGGAAGAAGTTATTCTATTTCCTAGATGGGTTCAGCGGGTATAATCAGATCCAAATCAGCTCGTAGGACCAAGATAAGACCACCTTCACTTGTCCATGGGGTACCTTTGCCTACCAGGTCCTTCCCTTTGGGCTATGCAATACTCCTGCCACTTTGCAGAGAGCAGTGTTGAGCATGTTCATGGAGCTGGTTCATGATTCCGTAGAAATCTATATGGATGACTTTACTCCTTATGGGTCCAACTTCCAAGAAGCATTGGCTAACCTAGGAAAAGTATTAACCAAGTGTATTGAGATGAACCTATCCCTCAGTCCTAAAAAATGTGAATTCCTAATGACTGAAGGGACCATGCTAGGTCATACAACTTCTCAGCAAGGATTACAGGTGTATCCCAACAAAATTGCTATCATCCAAAAGGTTCCACCTCCTCAAAAGGTAAGAGATGTTCGGAGTTTCCTAGGCTTAGCAGGATACTATAGAAGATTCATTAAAGATTTCAGTAAGCTGGCCTTGCCATTGTTTGGCCTTTTGGGGAAAGACGTTGAGTTTATATGGACTGAAAAATGTTAAGAGGCTCTGGATGAGTTGAAAGATAAGCTAGTAACTGCCCCAATCTTGAGAGGTCCGAACTGGGCCCTACCTTTCCACATCCACACTGATGCCTCGAACAAAGCCATAGGGGCAACCTTGGGACAAGTTGAGGAGAAACTGCCATATGCAATCTACTTTGTTAGAAAAAACCTATCCAAGGCAGAGTTGAACTATATTGTAACCGAGAAACAGTTATTGGACGTAATCCATTCCCTAAACAAGTTCAGACGCTACATCACAGGTTATCAAACATTTGTACACACTGATCATGCTACGATTAGATATTTAGTGAATAAAACTGATGTAAATGCTCGTATCATTAGATGGTTACTTTTGTTACAGCAATTTGATTTGACCATTGTTGACAAGCCAAGTAAGGAAAATGTTGTTGCTGACTTTCTACCTAGACTAGATTTGCCTGTAGGTGAAGAAGGGACGGTAGATGATCAATTGTCGGATGAACACCTGTTTTCTATTTTAGTACCGTCTCCATGGTTTGGTGATATGGAAAATTACTTGGCTTCAACACAGTTCCCTCCGCACCTATCCTCAAAAGAAAAGAACAAAATTGTGAGGAAAAGTGCCCCATTCACTTGGATTGGGGGCAACCTATTTAAACTTGGCCCAGATCAGATCTTGAGGCATTTTGTTAGGGCGGAGGAAGTTTTTAACATCCTCCTCACCTGTCATGATGGGCCCTGTGGAGGCCACTTTGCAGCAAAAAGGACTGCCTTCAAAATTCTACAGGCAGGCTACTATTGGCCCACTCTTCATCAAGATGTCAAAAGATACATTAGCCAATGTGACTGATGTCAGAGGATGGGGAAACCAACTCCAAGGGATGAGATTCCCCTCCAACCTCAGGTGACTTTCGAGCCATTTGAGAAGTGGGGCATGGACTTTGTGGGTCCCATCAATCCACCTTCAAAGCAGAAGTATTACATCATTGTGTGCACAAGCTACCTGACAAAGTGGGTACATACAATGGTAATCAAGGCAACAACAGGGGAAAATGTGGCTGATTTTTTGAGGGAAAATATCTTCTATAAGTTTTGCTACCCAAGGGAATTAGTCACAGATCAAGGAAGTCAATTTACCTCTAACCTGATTGAAGACCTACTCGGTCATCACAAGATTAAACATAAGACTTCCACCCCTTATCATCCACAAGCAAATGGGCAGGTGGAAGTCACTAAGAGAGCTTTGGAAGAGATTTTGACTAAAGTAGTGAGAAGCAGTAGAAAATATTTTGCAGATCACTTGGTTGAGGCAACCTGGTCCTACAACACCACTTGGAAAACTACAATAGGTTTCACAGCTTATGAGCTAGTCTACGGGAAGAAGGCTTTGTTGTCCATAGAATTCGAGTACAACACATTTAGGTTGGCAGCTCAGCTAGACCTAGACATTAGCCATGCACAATAGAAAAGATTACTACAGCTGAATGGATTGGATGAACAAAGAATGCAGGCCCTCCTCCACTCAGAAGTGGTCCAACTCCAGAGAAAGATATGGCGTGACCAGTGATGAGCCCCGAATTGGGTAACTTATTGGGCTCATTTTTCCTAATTTTCCTTGTTCAATCCTCCATTTTTCATAGATTATGCATGTTTTTTAGTATGTTAATGTTATTTGAACGAATAAGGGTGGTCACTCTACCTAGGAGGCTAATACGTGGTTATTTCAGGTGTTTTCGACAAATGTTGGAGCAAAACCAAGCAATTATGGGCTAGGTGATAGCCAAGCTTGAGGTGAGGATTCATAGGGAGGTTCTCTCTAAAATTATATGGCCTTTCCTCGAGATCTCCACCCTCAACTCCGAGCTCACAAGCCACCAAAATGAATCCTAAAGGCAACCAAGCAGATTTGGGAAGAGTGACTGTTTACTAGCAGTTGGGACAGCCGAGTCCCTCGAATTTAGGAGTCCTGCTAGGCCCCTCGTAACGTATAAATAAGAATGCCTCAGCCTTCGTAGTTTACTTTTGGAACTATTGTATTTTTTTCACTATAGTGCTGCACTTTCAACTCGTTTTCTTGTAGCCACTGTGGTATAACTTTCTGGTGATGACTATTTTTTGATAATGAAAAGCAGTTCTATTTGGCATCAACTCTGAGTTCTTTATAGGAGCCGTAGCTCTTAGGGTTGGGCCCAACCTGAGAGCCAAGGCCACCTTTATGTATTGTTATTTTTCCTTTATTTATTTGCAAAATCATTTCTGTTCTGTAGATTAAATCGCGCTGATTAACTAGGTCACTGTCGATGGTTAGAAAGGCTTTTGATGTTCATATTAAGTTGGTAGGATATCAACAGGGAAAAAGCTTCAGAAAAAGGCCAACGAGCACCTTTGATTTCACCTCTCCCTCATAGGATTAGGGGCTGGGATCAAAGTGACCTTGCTGCCCCAAAAAAAAACACTATTTTTGCTTTGCCATGCAATCACTAGTGTACGATTTTCATTTGCGGAAGTTGGTTACATGTTCAGATCTTTGAATGCTTCTTTGCATAGTTAATATACACGGTTTCCTTGCAAATAAAGCCTCCATTCATTCTCTTTATTGTTAGCTAGATCAGATTAGGTTGGCATAACTATGTCTTTGATTTCTTGCAAGTCTTTATTGGTTCAGTTGGAAATACGAATTGCAGAGCACCTGTACCATTTTTCCATCCACCCAAAATCCATCAGACCCATCTGCTCCATCCCCTAACTTGGTTTCTTGCCTCACATTTGCCATTTTTCCCACATAACCCTACCATTTTGTGCAGCATTGCTTCAACCCTCCTTGAACAAATCCAGCCATCTGCATCTTCTCTCAACTCCATCCACCAGTCCCTGGACCACCTCAAACCCCTATCCTACCTCCATACCCACTCCTTTATCTTTCTTCATCCATCCATCCTCCAAAACCCCATTTCTGAACATCCTGGAGAAAATCACAGAACATCCTCTAGAAATTCCAGAACATCATGTACAACCCCTGTATACTTCCTCTAGAAGCTCACAAATGAGGTTTCTTGATAGCCAAACTCTGTGAAACTCTTTGGAAGGGTGTTAGGGACCCCTTAGGCCCTCTCTAAACCTTCTCTACCTCTTCCAAGCATTTATTCTCGTTGATCCACCTCTGCATAGTCAAAACAGTGAAAGCACATGCATGATAATTCTAACAACTTATTCAAGAATACAAAAAGATGTTTTCTTCAGATAGAAGTAGCTTAGACACGTATTTTACCTTCCTAGAAGTAATGGCATCTCTTTCAGTAGCTTGCATCCTCTTTTTCACATCAGTAGGACTAGGTGGTAAAATTAGAGTTTGCTAGGGTTTGCGCTTTCTTTCAGCTTTTCAGTTTCTTTTTGCAAGCAGATTAGCTTCCTTCAAGTTAGCTTCCATGCATCACTTAATAAGCTTCTTCTCAGAGCTCATGGAAGTTGGCTTGAGCCCCTAGCAGACTCATGCCAGTTGACCAAGTGACAGTTGCAACAAGAGCTAGTACTTGTGCATACAGCACCATTGCCTCCAAGTTTGTTAAGAACTACTGGGTTGATAAAAGTAAAGAAGGGAGTCCCAGGAGTTGCAGCATTATTGCTACAATACTAGAGCCCACCAACCGGAACCTCAACGAAAAGCAATTTTAGCTAGGGGATTGGGCACTCCTCTATGATTCAAGATATAAGGATTTCAAAGGGAAGCTGAAGACAAGGTGGCTAGGACCATACACTATGGAAAAATGCAACAACAATGGTTCGTTTCTCATCCGAACCATTGATGAAGAAGCCATCCCCATGCTCGTCAATGGGCATCGATTAAAAATTTACAAGAAACCCCTTTCTAGGCAGGAGTTCATTGAAGCTTTAGACAAGTCAGTGCTGGTAGTGGAGCAGAGCCTTGTCTCTACTCCACCCACACCTTGATCATAAAAAAATAAAATAAAATAAAAACAAAAAAAAGAATAAAAGATCCTTGGGTGAAAACCTCTTAGAGGTGCCTGAGGCAGGCAGTGAGGGTGAAAACCTCCTGGAGGTGCCCTAGCTATCTCCACGCTTCAAAAAAAAAAATTGTTTCTTGAAAAATTGTAGGTTGTAGGGTCGTACCAAAACAAGGACAAAGGCCAGCCTTAGGCCATAACCACACCTCAGAAGCACTTCCTCCGTGACCACCCCCCTCTCCTAAGATTTGATCACATTCAGGTCATGATCTCACCTTCTAGAGGAAGTTCATGGCCTTCTATAGGAAATTCTGTAGCTTCTACAGGAAGTACTGTATCTTCTACAAGAATTTCATGTAGACCCCCCAGACAAGCCATAATTGATCTTGAGAAAGAATTTAAAAGTTGGAATCTGCCTGATAGGTCTATGAGAACCCCTCCATCAGCATATGTAACCCTGTTTCATCTCTTTGCACCTCCACTGTACCCATCCTGTTATCTATTACTGCACAATCACACAAACAAAAAAAAAACCTTGTTTTCTTCATACTACCAGCAAGAAGTTTTAGTAGCAAAATAAGCAGTGATATCTTGCTCACCTTACCTGCCAACCTCCATCTGGACTCCTCATCAGCCAAATATTTTTTTAGTAGTGTAGTCTTGCTCATGAGCTTGCATCCTAGGAGTAGAAGCAGCTACAGGACATCCTACAGGAATCCTGTAGCAGCTAATCCCTCTCGAAGACACACTTTGAAGACAGGGACAGTCGAAAACGACAGAGGAAACATGTAAAAGGAGCTCATTTTGAATGAGAAAATAATGTCAATAGCCAAAGTGAAGTGAGCCTGTGCATGTAGCATCAACAAATGAGGAAACGAGTTCCAAAACCTGTGCATGCAACATCAACACACGAAGGAATGGGTTCCAATGCCCATGCATGAAGCAGCAACAAACAAAGGAACGGTTCCAACACCCGAAGTCTGCATAACGTGGTCATAGCCACACAAGTAAGTGTCTAAACTAATTTGACAATTACATAAACTATATTTCAAGCCTATGGAAATGGTTTGGATTAAAGGGAATCGATGGCCAGTTGATTGGCCACCCTCAGCCAGTTACGTCGCCTCGTGAGATCTGAACAAGCCAGTTGCATAGCCTCGTGAGTTCCGAAAAAGCCAGTTACATTCAAAATTGCCACCGAGATGTGCAGCCAACATAT
Source organism: Pinus taeda (assembly GCA_000404065.3). Classification (NCBI taxonomy): domain Eukaryota; kingdom Viridiplantae; phylum Streptophyta; class Pinopsida; order Pinales; family Pinaceae; genus Pinus; species Pinus taeda. The sequence continues at coordinate 34,792 of APFE031433296.1, read as the reverse complement.
GTGGAGTGTCCATTCAAGGGAAAACCGCCAGGACTGGTAATGGTTGCGGTGGTTAACGGCTGAGAAGAGGTGATGGCATTTAGAACTATGCAAAGAAATTATGGCCTTCACGTTGGATCAACGGCCTGGTTTGGCCACCTCACTCCATCACCATGAATCACGCTGAAATTAAAAGATACCCTACTGAAACCCACACCACCTTCTATCATTTTGAACTTGCAAAGTACTCGACTGGAGTACGCATCTGCTGCTTCCCAAAAATTGTTAACCAATCATCCTCCGCTGGATTTTCTACTTGTGTTTGAAATTCTCCTGCATATCAGGCTCGCTCAGAGGTGCAGTGACATTCTACAGGAACCGAGGAGGTCTTCTATAGGAAGAATCCTATAGGAGATACTGCACAGCTTTCCGGAGCAGGGAAGCCTGGGATCTTTTTCTTCATTGAATTATGAGCTCTAAGCAAGGTAGGCTAGAAAAACTCCCTTATGCATGGTATGTTTTGGAAAGGTGGTGAATTGAAAGGTGTTATATTGGGGAATCAGAGAAAAGTTTTCTTGTGAATTGAAATAAGAGCGTTTGCCTGTGTATTTCACTGGGTTTCCCAGTTGTTTCTACGTCGAGATTCTCCTCCATGTTCCCTGTTGCTAAAATTCTCCTATAAGAGAGACATATGCAGTTGTGAGGGTCAACCTGTGGATGAAAATTTTAAATTTTCATATCTGAATGTGTGCTGAGAAGAAAACTTGGTCTCTGTCCTCTGTCTGTAGAAGAAAAACTCTTCCTTTCATAACCAGATAGTTGAGAGCTGAGTCACAACAGTCTTGAAACCAGGGAATTGTTGCTCATTGATATTAAACAGCCGAGGAATTCTTCCGTGATTCCAGGGGTAAACCATAAAAAACATTCCCTTTTCTGACCAAATCATAAAAAAGGATCACTCTCACCATGCTAGGGGGATTCATAAGAAGGGACTCCAGCAAATTGCGTGAGAATCCTGAGGTGGTGAACCTTTTCACACAAGCCAATTATATGTCATTCTTTGACAAAATCCAGGGTCACGACAAAGAGATAGCTAAAGAATTTTTAATTTCCCTGAGATCTCAATCAAAGACATAGGCCACAGTCAATTTTAGAGGTTTGACCCTAGATCTTATCCCTCAGCTCATTAGTTGAGTTACTGGTCTGCCATTAGGGATATCTTGGAGCAAAGAAGAGAGGACATTGGGCCAAGCTACCAAGAAAGTATTCTTCTTGCCTGAGGAATATCCTGTAGAGGACAAAAACGGAGTGAGGAGAGCCAACTTGCCTCCTCTCTAGAGGGAAGTCAGTTTCCAAATCATGAAGTATATTACCAGTGAAGGAAGATTCAGCATCATCTATGGTTATCATTTTAGGTTGTTGTGTGAACTTAGACATGGAATTGATTTACCTCCGGAAATTAAACTGATCATTCCCTATTTTCTTCTTCAGTCACTGGTTGAATGTGGGACAAAAATGAATGAAGGGATTCCAGACCAATTGACCCATCATGGGCTCGTCAAATTATTAGTAGAAGATACCCTGCACACCTAAAATGTCCCCATATCATGGGAAATCTTCTGAGACATGTCTAGGGATGATAATATCAGAGTTCTGGCCAAAAATACCACCCTATATAGTAGTGAGGAAGAAGAACACATTGAAAAATGTGAGAAAACCAATGATGAAGAAATGCAATACATTCACGAAAAGAAAGAACAGAGAGGAAAAGGAGAAATAGACCAGGTTGCTAAGCCTAAAATAGAGGTGCAGACAACAACACAAACACCACGGGAAAAGAGGATGTAGAGTAGGGCAGAAAAGGCTGAAAATCTCCACATAAAATTTGTCACAACCAAAGAAGGCACGTCCAAACAACATGGAAGACACATCCTGAAATAGCAGCAACATAGCCAGAAATAGTTGACAGAGGGGCTTGTATAGGAAGCAGAGAAAAATAATAGCAGGAGGAGAAATCACCTGAGACATTGGCAAGAGAGGTAGCAGTCGTGCTTGCCACTGTAAGTACACCTCCAGAACAAAAAGGGAAGAGAAAAAGGAAAAATTACCTGTACTTTAAAGCAAGAAGGAGTACACGAACAAAGCATGTAGACCCCGGCCTAAATCAGAAGCACCAATTGTCATTGAGGACACCATCCCTAAGCCGAAAGAAGAGTCCCCTACAAAGATATCCATCACCTACAAATGAGGAAGCCCAAAAAATTCCACCTGGAAAGAGAAAATTAGGCTGGTGGACTCAAAGACAGCTCTACAAGAAGCTAAGGAATCTCTACAGGAAACTCTAGCTAAGCTAAGGGAGACCAAGAAACTAGAGGAAAAGGCGGCCAAATACTCACAGGCAAAAGAAAAGACAGAGAAAATATTAGAACCTAGCCCTCAGCCTAGCTTCGGCTCATACTATAACTTGTTAGAAGCTGAGAAGATAATTCCCTAGAAATTTGTGGTGCCACTTTTCTTTGCACTGGACGAAGAAAGAATTAGGACTCTCACTTGGATGAATATTGATAAATCCAAGGGAGTGGAAGACATAGGCCACCTGGAAGAAAAACTTAAGGAATCGAGAAAGGAATTGGCTATGGTAAGGCATGTGGAGTGCAGTCAAAGGGCCAAACTACAGAAAGAGAACAAGATGTTGAAACAACAGTTGTAGCTCTAGGGAAGTCACGGAGAAGATAGGTCCCCCATCTTGGGAGAACAAAAACAATAGGAAAGGCCTCCAGAAGACAAAGAGACCCCTGATGAACAACAGAAAAAGGATGGGCTGCAGGCTGAGGTTGAGACACTAACAAAACAACTACAGGAGAAAGAATTACAGGCGACAAGGGAAATAAAGTCTCTAAAACACCAGGTACAAGAAAAGGAAGCCTAATTAGCCTGCATGGCTAGCTGGACAATGGAAACCTTGCAAAGTCGGTAACCAGCCAAGTCATATGCCTTATACCTTAAAGATCAATGGTTGCAGTTATAGATTAACACCTTGGCCCAAAGGGGCACCATTCCATTTCAAAATTACCATCAATTCATGGCCTTGTGTGACAGTAGCTCGATAGAGGATAAGTCCAAATTATCGGAGTTCTATTTACTCAATATACCCCTTCCTAACATGAATTTGTGGGACCCAAACGTTGTAGTGGGAGATGTGCAACTTATGGCCATGGCCTCTTGGTTAAACCACGAGGAAAAAAGGGCAACAGAGATCCGAAATCTCATGAACAGGGAGCTGGGGGAGCCACTCATTATCAGAGCAGAGCTGGAAGATCCCTCATCTTTGATATATGCCAAGCAGAACTTGGTCAATAACCCTCAGGCTCTACCAGACTACATTGAATGGCAAGTTCAAGCTATTGCCCATTTCAAGGACATGGAAAGACTGCGGGGGGTAACTGCATGCATGCTTGCACAAGAAGGTAGAACACACTATCCCACAGTCTGAAAATGAGAGAATACTACACCCCAACAAGGATGAGGGAAGCCTTGGCAAGAGTACCCCTCTATAAGCTGTCAATGGAAACTCTGTAGGCCAGCTGGATCAGCCTAAAGTACAGTCCTCCCTTGCTCTTAGGACTGCTAGAAGGAGTCAAAGAATAAGAGGAACACAGGCAGTGTGAGGAAGTAGAAAGAAAAGCAAGATTTCATGACAAGGAAGAAGACATAACCTCAGAAGCCTGGGATGTGAGGGAGGCGGTCAAAGCAATCAAGCATGATGAGATGGATTAGTTGCTCAGAGGATGAGCAACCCATTTAGCAGGGGGGTGATGATGAGCCCCAAAATTGGGTAGCTTATTGGGCTCATTTTGCCTAATTCTTCTTCATCAATCCACCAATTTTCATAGTTCATGTATGTTTTTGAGTATATTTATGCTAATTGAATGAATGAGGATATTCACTTTACCAAGAAGGCTAACACGTGGTTATTGCAGATTTTTGGACAACTTTTGGACCAAGGCAACATTTATGAGCCAGTTGACAACCAAGCATGTGGGAACAAGGGTGAGGATTTGTAGGAAGGGTGTCTCCTGCACTAAATAGCCCCTTCCTTGAATTCTCCACCCTTAGCTCTGAATTCATCAGGCCACCAAAAATGATTCCCAAGGGTAGCCGAGCAGTTTTGTGAAAAGTGACTGTTTACTGGCAGTTTGAGCAGCCAAGCCCCTTGAGTCAAGGAGGGATATTGGGGGACCCAGTAGTGTATAAGAATGAAGGCTTCTAGCCTTCGTAGGTTACTTTTGGAGAATTTGTATTGTGCACTCTAGTGCTGCTTTGTTTTTGCTCATTTGTGGATCTTTTGCTGTAGACATTTCTATGACATGGTTATGTTTTGAATAATGGAGATCAGTTGCATTTTGATTCATTTATGAGCTTCTTTTTAGGAGCCTATAGTTCTTGGGGTTGGGACCAACTTAAGTGCCAGAATCTCCTCTATGTACTGTTATATGTTTTTTGCCACTTCTAATTAATTTCTTCTACTAGGTTACAATCTTGTTTGGTCATTAGTTCTTTTTTTATGATAGAAATAGTTGCTCATGTTTTAATTTGATTTAATAGGTTGGTAACAGAAAATATATTCAAAAAGGGCTACCAAGCAACCCTTGATCTCACCTCTCCCTCCTTGGGACCATGAGCTGAGACCAAGGCGTCCTTGCTGCCATAAAAACACTGTCTTGCTTCTTCATGCAATTTCTAGTGTTAGATTCTTAGTTGCAAAAGTTGGTTCCAGTTGTGATTACATGCTCATATCCATTCTTGTTTGGTTTCCATAGTTGATTTACGTGATTTGCTGCCAATAAACTGGTGTGCATCATGCTTATGGTTTCTAGGTCAAATTAGGTTAAAGTAGTTAGACCTTTGGTTTGCATATCTTTGTTTGATCAGTTTTGGGAAATAACGTGCAGAGTACTTGTGATACCTCGTCATCTATCATTACCCCATCCATGTAACGTACTTCTTCCTCCAACTCAGATTCTTGCCTCTCATTTGCCACGTTTTCTCACTTTGCCCTAGTTCCTACATTCGCGCGCAACATTGCTTCTCTTATCTTCGAACCAACCCAATCGTGTTAACCACTCTCCATCCTTAATCACCAAGTCCTAGACCTCCTCACACACCTATCTCACCTCCATACCCACTTCTTCACCTTTCTGCCACCATCAACCCTTCAAAATTCCCTTTCGGAACATCCTGTAGAACATCTTGTAGAAGTTATAGTACATCATGTAGAACCCCTGCAAACTTCCTGTAGAAGCTCACGAAAGCAGTTTCTTGATCCGATCACTGTCAAACTCTCTGGAAGGGTGCTAGGGACCCCTTAGGCCCTCTTCTCACCTTCCCAACCTCGTGCAAGCATTTCCTTTCACCAATTAGCCACTGCACAAAAAACAATAGCTAAAGCACATGTATAATAATTATGACAACTTACTCAAAAATACAAAAAGATGTTTTTTTCCTGATTTTACTATAGAAGTCACTTAGTCACATGCATTTCACCTTCCTAGAAGTCAACGGCATCCATTTCCACTTCTTTCATCACTTTTCTTACACCGGTAGGGTTATTTGGTAAAACTAGGGTTTGCTAGGGTTTTGCATTTCCTTTCAGCTTCTTAGTTTCTTTCTGCAAGTAGATTAGCTTCTTTTGAGTTAGCTTTCATCCATCAGTTAAAAGCTTCCTCTAAGAGCTCATAGAAGTTGGCTTAAGCTCCTAGCGGACTTGTGCTAGCTGATCAAGTGATAGCTGCAGCAAGAGCTAGTACTTGTGCATACAACACCGTCGCTTCCAAGTTTGTTACGAATTATCGGGTTCATAAAAGTAAAGAAGGGAGTCCCAGGAGTTGCAACATTATTTCTGCAATACTGGAGCCCACCAATAATCTCATCCAAAAATTATATGTGAACTTCATATATCGACCTAAAATAATTTTTATAGGCACACCATGTAGCCTAACAATTTCCCCCATAAAAAAATCAAAGATGTTACCAACATTATACATTGATTTCCCAGGGATGAAATGAGAAACTTTGGTAATATAATCAATCACCTCCACTCAAGAATTGGTATGGGATGCAACAAGGCCGCTGCATGTCTATGCTTTGCCTTAACTATTTGAGATTCCAAACACCCTGCTATGTAATTTTATATATCCTTCTGTAATCATGATGAAAAATATTTCTTCTTGACGGCTATAATAGTTTTCTAATAACCCAATCGTCCTGCATCAGGCACCCTATGTATATCCTCTACAATCAACTCTTTCACATCCTATACATATGGTACATATATATGGATTCTAGAGAGAATAATTCCATCTTCTTGCTATAAACTATTCTTGATGGAAAAATCTGGATAATCCAAATTAATAACTTTTCTAACTATAGATATTATATTTGCCTTTTATATACTTACTGTTGGAGCATGCATCAAATGTACTCTTCAACTAAGAACATCTGCCGCAATGTTCTTGTTTCCCTTAATTTACTTAATCTTGAAATCATATTCAAGTAACAATTCTAGCCACATGATCTTCCAAGCATTTATATTGGGTTCAAACAAATGCCAAAGATCATAGTGATTAGTATAAAATGAAAATCTATGGGCCATGAGATAATGTCTCCATGTCTAAAGAGAATGAATGATAACCTCCAATTCCAAGTCATGTGAAACATAATTTATTTCATCTTCCTTGAACTTTCTTGTACTCATAACGCACCAAGTTTCTATTTGTCATAAGAAATCCTCTCATACCTTCTTTACGTGCATCGTTGGATACAAGGAAATCCTCATTTTGGTCCTAAATATTCAATACTAGAGATTTTTTTAACAAATCCTTCAAGTGATGAAAGGATTTTTCACACTTAGAAATCCATTCAAATTTTGCACCCTTCCTAGGAAATGAAGTAGTGGGATAAGAAACCGTGAAAAATCCCCAAATGAACCTCGTATAATAACCAACTAGACCTATAAAATCCTTGACTTCTATAACATTATTTGATGTTGGACATTCCGTGATAAAAAAGAGCATTTGTTGGTTTTAGTATATAGCTAATTCTCCCTAGGCACTTGTAAAAATAATATCATATGTTTCTTGTGCTCTTCCTTATACTTAATACATATCAAAATATCATCTCGAAAGACAATGAGAAATGTATCCAAATATTCCTTGAAGATATTGTTATTTAAGAACATAAAAACACTTAGAGAATTGGTTAATCTAAGAGGAATCATCATGACCTCATAATTTCCATAATGATTTTGGAAAGTTGTCTTACTAATATATTATTTTTTTAATCCGTAGTTGACAATATCTCCACCTTATCAACCTTGTAAAGTACCTTAGCTCCTGAAATTTGATCGAACAATTCATCTATCCTTGGAAATGTACATTTATTCTTAATAGTCATTTTGTTCAACTACTGAAAATCCGCAAATAGTCACAATGTTCGATCTTTTTTCTTCATAAGCAATACTACAAACTTAATCACAATGTTTCATGCATCGTGGTGATACACTCGGTCATATGTACCACTTCTTTCATAACTCCTCTAACTGCATTTACAATTCATTCAGCTACAAAGTGTTCTTCCCGTAAGGTGTGTTAAGAACTAGAGTAGCTCTATGTACTAGATATATGGTGAAATATTTATCTCTCCTTGGAGGTAACCATGGAATCTCCGCAAATATGTAAGCATAAAATTGTAGCATAGGATAATCCTCCAAGTTAACCGGATGATCTATATTGTGTTTCTCTAGATGAGCTGCTAATATTTTCCATCCATTTCTATAATCCTTCTTTAACTACAAAACCAATATCTCTCTAATACATATCGATCTAGGGACTCCATAGACCTTCCTCTATTGATCCTCCTCATTAATATAGGTAAAATACATGCTATAGTATTATAGAACCACATGGTGCTTCTCTAGCCAATCTATGTTGGTCAAATAATCATAAGATACAAACGATTTTATATTCAATTCAATATTACTAGCTAGTTTATTGAACTCAATTAGAATTTTTTTCTCTAGTTTTGTAGTTCTTATTTTTACTCCTATATCTAATTGAACCAACCATGCATTTCGGTGCTTTGTCTTCTCCAAATTAAATCTACCAATTTCAAGACAATATGGCTATGACTAGGTCTAGAGTCAATTAAAAGAGCAATAGGCTGATTATGTAGCTTACCTTCAATTTAAAACATGTGTTCATGGTGATCATCTTGATTTTTATCCAACACAACATAGTTCTCGGGCTTTCCTCTGCCCACATTCTCCATTTTATCATCTATCTCTGTGTTGTGTATAATCCCCTCACTCCTACACTTATGAGGGTATATCTTATATTGGTGATATCCCCAAAAACCCCAACATTTGATATGTTGAAAAACTAGGTTTTCTTGTTAGAAAGGTCACGACCCTTGCATTTAGTAAAAATCAAAGCTAGTTGTTTCTTCAAGTACTATGTTCCATTCTTTAAAGGTGATGGTTTAAACCACTTCTTTCTTTGTTCCATGAATCACTTGTTCTTACTATCCCATGCCTTCTATACAAGTGATTTATTATTATTATAATCATATAATTATTTTTTCTTCTTCATTTTTGCATCTAGAGTCTTATGCTCATAAAATTTCAGCATGTTTGAATAGAATTAGGGTATTCCACTAAAATGCCTCTAAAGTTTGGTTTTTTCAACCTTGATAAATCTCATACATCTCAACAACTCTTTGAAATTTCATTCATATTATTCCCCAATCATGTTATCTAATTTACGCTCAAAAAAATCATGTATCCTTGTCTCATAGTAGCTCTTAGATATGTATTTATTTTTAAAGTATTCTTTAAATTTCCTCCATATCAAATTCCTCTTATCGAAATACTTTACTTCTTTCAGTTGTTCCTGCCATAGATTAGCCTTACCTTTCAGGTGGTAAATAAAAATCTAAACTTCAACCTCTTAATCCCTTTTATGTTCTCCATTAAATGTGGGTGGATTAAAATTCCATATTTGTCCGTGCAAACAACTCCCATCAAATTTCCATTTTGTAGTCATCCTCATTGGTGACACACTATGGGTGCTATCTAACTGTAAATTAGTGTAATCCCGCTTATGTGACCTCCTTTCACCATACAATTGTTGCAAGACAACCCTCTTATCTCTTCTCGACCTTCTGATACCCATTTATCTAGTCCAATATTACTAGTACAATTCTCAACAAATTATATTCAAGCCCTATAGAATTTAGTTGTTGAGCTATTTTTATTCTTGAATCATTTTGTCATTATCAACATTAAAACTAACAAACTTCATCTTGATGCTTTTTGCAATCTCTTCCAAATCCCTATCCATTAGCCTACTCATCCCATGGCCATTAGATTTAGTTCATTATTTTCTCACACTAATATTTTCTTCCCTAACTCATTCTTCTAGTTTGTTATTTCTTAACATATCTTGTTGTTAATAGGAGCAAAACTTCCTAACTGTAACAACTGAGTATTGGCCCGATGAGAGTCAAACCTGAACCCCAAATCATTTTGGTTGGTTCTATACTCTCATGAACAAAAGTTTAGTTTCTTTCTCTACTCTTAATCTAAAGTACATAGATGATAAAATTAAAATGAAATTATTGAAAATAAATGACGTAAATCAATATTTACAATTTAGTAAAAATAAATATACAAATTGTTGGGTGTGTGAGTGGAAATATCTTGAGAAATCTAACAACACCAGGGGTGAGGTGATGGGGAATCATTCAAGCACAATATTAAGATAAATATTGTGGATATTTGACCTTAACTGAAACGTGGGTCAAATTAGTTGCACAAAATATTTGTTTTTTTGGGCCTTTCAAAAGTTTTTTTTTATTTTTTATTTTTCATTTTTATTTGTCTATTTTATTGCATGAAAATTAAATAAAATTAAATAACATAAATAGATATATCTATTAAATGAGACAAAACCATACAATTATAGTTCGAATATCATAAATAAATTTAGTTAAACAAATACTAGATAACAAATATGAAATAATAAGTAATTTTGACAATAATATACGCTTAATTATTTCAGAGGAAATTGTCATGAACACATTGTAATATTATACATAAATTGATATGTAAAAGAGGAAAGAAGAAAAATACTAGTGGTGCATGTTAAATAATTAAACATATAAAAAGATATCAAGTTCATAACTCAAAAAACACATTAAAATATAAAATGGTCTTCTAAAACTTGAGCATTGAAAATATTAATTAGAAAATGAGATTCTTCAGTTTTAACAATTCCAACCTCTACACCAACGTAAAGGGTTGTATAAATAAGAAAAATATATAAGATCAGATGAGCTTTATAGTGAAGATATAAAATCTTTAGATCTTTTCTTCTATAAGGATAATATTAAAATAGAAATCATATTCTATAGTAATATCTTTTTTCATAACAGAGTGGGCCATTTTAATCCTGTTCCTAGATTTGAGAGCCCGATGTTGTTTCAACTAACATCTTTTTAGGCACATTCCTTTGGATGTATGAAACCCATTCCAAATCATTTTTAGAAATATGTTGAATATGAAGTATGAAATTATCAATACAACTAGATAACCTATTTTCAATATATTTTTTATTATGGTTATATTTTTTTGAAAAATTGGATATCAGTTTCAATTGTTTAAGACGAATTTTCGAGAACTTTCCAAGAAATTGTTCATCCCATATACAATATATTTATTTATCTTTTCATTTGATGATGTGTTATCTTCAAATTCTTCCTAATTAAGTCTCAATGGCACTACTTTGATAAGAACATATCAAAATCTTTAATAATATCCAGTCCTAAATCCCAAATAGAGTCACAACTTTTAAATGTATCTTAAATCTATCAATTGATTTCCATTTTTTTAATGTATTTCGTTTATTGATGCAATCATAAGCTTTTTATCCCTTTTATATAATTTCATAATATTCTCAGGGCTGAATTGCTTTTACCAATCAATATTATAACCAAATTTATTAATTTTCATTTTGCCATCTTCTATTATTCATTTATTTGTCTTATTAAGGGATTGTAGATCTTGGAAAAACCTATATATTTTATCCATTTTCTTGTAAAATTTAAATTGAATCTTTTTTAACTTTGATTTACATATAAGGCTTGTTATTTCAAGAAATTTGTACTTGCAACAATTTCTTGACTTATTCTTAATTGTTGCTGCAAGGATTAAAATTATTTCTTAAAAAATGAACTTAGATTTTATTGTGTTTCCTTCAAATATTTAATTTCCTTTGCATGTTGATTAGTCAATTTGACCAATTTCATTTTCCATAATTGTTCCAAATTTGAATTATCACAATTACTATTTTCCTCTTTCTATTGAATACTTAAAGAGAAGACTTGTATAAGCACTATGAAATGTTTCTTACATTCATCTTCATTCATTTTTTTTTCCATTCGAGTTTTCTTCAAGTTATTTGATTTTGTTAAAAAAAAATTCATATACATCAAGGACATTATCAACTATGTTCTTAGTGTAATTCATCAAAGATTTGAGGAATTGAGTTGACTCTAGTTTTATCTCTGTGAGAACTTGAAGCTTGCCAACTTAATTTTTTAGCAGTTTCAGTAGAATCATCGTGCTTCCTTTTTTTTGGTCCTCTTAACCACTAATTTGGTTTGTGAGTTGAAATAATACTCACTTAATGAAAAAAATGTTTCACTCACTATTTCAAATTCAGTTAATGGTCTGAAAATAGAAGAAACAATTGGAATGTTTGTTGAACTTATTTCGTCAAATATCTATAGAATAATCTTGTGAAATTTCAATTGATGATCTAGAGGTTTTTGAAAAATATTAAACTGCCTCCTTTTCAATTCTATGAGTTTCTCGGGTGATTTCCATTACAGTTTTCTAAACTTCTTTATTCATATCTTGAACAATTTTTTTAAATGGTTTGTTAGGATTTAGTTTATTTTTGAGCATTTTTGCTTTTGAAAAATCCATTCCTATAAATATCCTTGGTGGATGTGGTTGGTCAGGTGACTGAACCTCAATTACCATTCTTTCTTTGTATTTTGAAAATTTTCTACTAGCTTTTATACACTGATTTCCTTGCTCTTTCTCAGTTACACTAGATGAAACATAAGATGGTCATAAAGAGGAAATATCAACTGAAACTATATATTTTGATACTTCAATGCTTTTCCCTAGCATATATGGAGTAGAAGTTTCTGCATGAATATCTGTAAATTAGAAAGTCAAATTTTTAGATAATTTTAAAATTTGAAGAGGGGCTAAACTATAGAGAATCCTTTGTTTAACATAAAAATCATAAGTATCCTCCCTAAACTCTTGTACACTGGCCTTCACCTCAACATCCATTATAACACCTCAGCGGGCAAGTCGCCTAGGTGCACCCACCCACCAACCGAAGTAGTGAAAGCGTGAGTCAGACGAGCAACCAACGAGCAAGATAGAATTATGGATGAGGTTGGTTACCTTGTTTATACACGGGCCAGTTGGAAGAGCCACCCGCGGGCTAACTACACAAGTTGGAGAAATTGGGCAAGTGTGGTGGGGTGGTCCCGTGTCATGGGTGGGCTAACCAACACATATGGCGAAGTTTTGCAACAAGGGCGAGTCAATTGGAGGTAGAACGGAGGGTTGGTCGGGTGGCACGACCCCCGCCACTCACCATACATATAGGAGGTGAGACTTGGTAGAAATCACACATTCAAACATCGCTCATCAAACAAGAATTCTGAAGGATGGAGAAGAGCCATAGGAAAGGAACACATAACCGCAGATTATGTGCCTGCTCACTGGGTAGGTCTACACGAAAGTCTGCATAAAGGATTGGTGATCGGTTGTGGCACAGGTCGTGGGTCATACAAAGACACCCGCCCGTTGTTTAGTTATACACACGGTTGGAGGGCTACATGAAGGTACCTGCCCGTTGGCTGTGTGTGCGGGTGGAGGGTTGCACAAAGGCGCCCCCCCGCTGGTTGACACAAGCTCGAGCAAGGAGTTTTGAGTGGAAGCCGCACAAGGGCGCACCCACCCGACTCGGGCAAGAGTTTGTGGGTTGAATGGTGAAGTCTTGGGAGTGACCACTGTGCAAGGAATGTACGAGGTGGGTGCCCGACATGGGTAAACATTCCGGTGGAGCAGTTGCCCCTGGTCAATCAAAATCATAATAAAATATTGTTATTGCATATGATGATTTTCCCTCTACTGTTATGAATATTTATGGTTATGTTATAATGTTAATGGATTCCACATATTAATATTGTTAATGAAAGATGATGAATGTTAGGTGTAGTTCACAAAGTAACTTAACAATGGAACATGTTAACTACTTAGGCAGTGCTGCACCGTTGTCAATTAACGAAAAAAAGAATTGGGGGTGTGACAAATGGTTTTAGAGCAGGATGCAGAGAACAAACATGTATGTAGGAAAACGTTATGGATAAATCGTGGATTAACAGTCTGGGTTTCGTGGAATTGATGGTTCATGGAAAAACCATTCAAGCTCTTGTGGACACAGGGACCACTCATAACTTCATAATGACACAGTTGGAAAAATAGGTTGGATTGATGATCTTCCCATCAAATGTGGAAGTCAAGGCTGTGAACTCTAGAGCTAAAGTGGCAGGTTTGGCACACGAAGTGCGTGTGCAGATAAAATACTGGAAGGGTCAATTGGACTTCATAGTGATGGGGATGAATGATTTTGATATGATATTGGGGCAAGATTTCTTGAAAGGAAGAAAGGCAATTTTTGTCCCCTTTTGTGATGAGGTGATGCTAGTTGGACAGTCACAAACTTGGACTGTGATGTAGGAAAGTGTTCCCTCTGTGGACAGAGGCAACCCCTCTAGTCTTGGAGTGGGTCTAGTCACAAACAAGGATAGATCAAAAATAACTTTCCTTAAACACATAGTTGGAGGCCTACCTCAATCGATGGTTGATGGAGTTTCGTTGCATTGCTCTAGCTTTCGCTTCCTTCTCCTCAACGAGTGATCAACCTGAAACAATGCAAAGGAAATACAACAAAGCATGTAATTAGAAAACAACAATGATCTATTTACTCACAAAGTCAAGAAGTCATGAGCTATCAAGTAAATTGCATACAAGACATAGGAAAACTAACAGCACTGCTCAAACCAAGAATTCACCAGCTAGCTGATCATAGAAAAGGCGAGTGTTTAAATAGGGGAATGAGTCTCCATGAAAGGTGGAAGAGAGAGCTCATCACCAAGGAAGGTAGCGCAATTGAGGGAACTGCCATGCTAGAGAAGGAAGGGCGACACAAACTATTCCAACAAATAGGTTTGGAGTCATCTAGAAGGTCGACTATTGGAACGAATTCGCCCAATTTGGATCATCGCGAGTACATAAATAAGCTTTAGCGCTAACATCGCCAGTGAGCAATGTATCCGGTCAGATCATCACTAAAGCTAATAATTTACCTTGCGCTGGAGCATGAAATCCAACCATCGCAAGAAGCAGATGTACTTCTGCACTGGTAGCGCGGCTAGACTATTTACGAGTGCCATTCAGCAAATATATTAAGCACATAGTCACGATGAGGCAGATATCTTTGGAAAAGTGGGTCAATTGGCAGCATAAGAGAGCATTTGTTCAACATGAGCATGTTTGACTTGGACACATGACACAGTAGAAGGAACGGGAATGAAGGCGGTCACAAATTACTGTATAACAGATGCCCCCTAAAGTATGAAGCTCGAGAGAGTGGGAGGGGTGAAATGATTTATGAAACTGACTGCGGTGGAACACCATCTGGAAGAACCTGCAGGTGCAAGTACAACTGATATCTCTGATAGTGAAATACAGGTAGTCTAGGCATGGACGGAGCCATCCAAAAGACATATGAACTAGGTCTGTGGTATGGGGGTAGTCATCCATCTAATAAGACCATGATAATGACAAAGGTATGGTCACAGCCATCCATGAAGACTCAAGTACGGTCGCAGCCATCCATCAATGAGTCATGTAATCACGAACCAATCCACACAGCTCGAACATGTGTAATCTGAGTTCGGGGTCTTGAACGCAACCAATCATAGTACAAATTCTAACATGCAAATAGAGGTGCTGAAGTCGATCATGAGAGAAAGTCGCTTGATTACCAGTTGATGATGTAAACCATTAACAAGCGTGAGAGAAACCACCAGTAATGCCAATGGTTCTCAAGGTACTGTCTAGTACAATCCACAAAGTGTGAAGAGTGAGTTGAGGTTGAACACTTGTGGAATCACCCAATCGACGACCAATGATGTAAGTTGACCGTCAGGCACGAAGGACTTGCCATTGAGGCATGCAAGCTCCAAGGTACCAAAAGGGATCTCTAGATCAATCTACTTGATACTGAATTGATGTTGATAGGAGATGACCCGTCCCAGGAGGGCCATAATGTTTCTCCCATCAATGATGCGAGACAAGGAACAAGTGGTAGACGGTGAAACAGAGTATCAGAGGAACAGGCAAGGGTGTAAACTGCAGAAGGGTTATACTCTTGAACATGTCGGTGACACGACTTTGGAGGGTGGCAGCATCCAGGTACCAAAGAATTGGAGGCTTAATGGAGACAACATGGATTAGGTGTAAGGAGGCTAAATGAGAAACCAAACCCGCAGAAGGAAAAATGATGATGTATGGATGTCCCAATCCAAGAAGAAGCAAAAGTTTCATTGTTCAAGAGAGACTAGCTGCCATAGACCTACTGTCGAATCCAACCTAGTAATAGTTTAATGAGCCCTAGGGAGGAGAAGCTAGAGTCTCGTAATGGTGACGAGTCCAATGTCATCAGGGTTTAACGAGTCCGACATAGGTAGAAATCAGAGTCTTTTTCATGTTTAGGGAGTTTGAAAAAGACACGGAAAAGAAAACTCCAGGGGGGTCCCTTTTCATAGATTTGTGTCTCTCGAGCCCGAAAAAGTATAAAATGATACTCGAAAGAACCTCTTGACCATTACGATCAAGGAGTGATTTTCGTGATTAGTGATTTTGACCTGAAAAAGTAGAAAAGCGATCGAAACCACGACGTTTCGGAAGAAATAACGAGCCTGAAACGACAAAAGCCCGACAATCTTTTCACATTTACACGGTCGGAAAAGAGCTTCAAGCAGACCACCTCTCATTTCGTTTAACGATTCAAAAGGGACAACTCGACTATATTTTCATTTTTTAAGTCGGAAAAGACCATTAACGATGACTTTACAGACCAAGTGCACACTAAGTATGACGTAACTCCATGACTTATAGTTCTGCACAAAACACGTCAAACGTAAAACCCATTCGATATAAATGATCAAGACATGCGGAAACATAATTAGAAACCAAAACTCCACTTAACGATGCAAAAACAATGGTAAATACCCACATTCTAAAGTGAAAATTTTAAAATTTTCAAAAAACTATTATAAAAGGGTGGGTAATTCATTTCATTTTTACCATTTGCACTGTTCATTTTACCATTGGAGCATTTGGAACACCAATCAGAGCGAATTTTTCGAGTTGATTGTGGCCTCATTTGTTGACTATTCGTCGTGAAAATTCTCCCGAGTAAGTAGACTTTCTCCTGCGCTTCATTTCAGTAGATTTTTTATGAATTTGAGTGTTAGACATGTAAATTTAGGTGGATTATTGAGTCGAGGTCCACCGCTCAGTCATTGCAGGTATGCCGCTCGGATCTGCGATGACTGAGAGTTATTTACACATAACGCTTTCGGATCATCATGAGAATATGATGTATTCTCACGATGACCGCGAGAAAATTGAACTGCGAACTTCGCCCCATCGCGCATGTTTTAGAAACAGTCACGATGGCGACGCAAAATTATCTTTTTGTCCAAATTATGGATTAAAATTTATAAATGAAGCTTTAATTCATTTTTTCTCGTCATGTAGGGCATCATGTCTTTTGTTTGGCAAGAACGAACTCACGATGTTAATGACAAGGAAGCTTTTTATGATGCTGGGTGTCGAAATGCTTTACGTGCATGCAGATTGCTAAAATTCTTCCTTACTCCGCACATTCGGGCCCAACCCAATTTGCTAGATCTGATAATCCGTGCATGGAACCCAACAGATGGGAAATTCATAATCCGAGGCCAAGACATCGAGTTCGATGCAACAAACATATATTTTTTGACCAGATTGTCCCATCCTGCTGAATGGACGATCCTATAGGGCCAATGTCCTGGGGGCAATTCACTAGAGATGTTGATGGCACGAGTGTGCCCTCCGGCATGCAAAACAAAGAGCAGGAAGGTGGCAATTCCAACGGTGGACGACGTGGTTCTTCATGCAGTTCTATTTATGGTCACTAGTGTAGTGGGCTCCCAAGCACAACACAAGGCATCAGAGACCCAACTATGGTTGGCTCTTGAATGCCTTAATCCGACCATGTTCAAATGGGTGGACACAGTCACGGCTAATATAAAGAGACAACTTAACAACTCTCATCAAGGAGAGATGAAATAGTTTGGCTACAGATCCATCTTGATCCCGTTCTTGCTGGAGTAGGTGCTGGCATTGTAGTTGCAAGATATGGACTTGGACGTGCCCAAACCGCAAGAGCCCAGGATCACATGGTGGGGCCATGTTATGCCACGAGGAAGTGGCGGATGCCCAGTGTCATGGGCGACATTGTTCCGTGAGTGGTTGGAGTGCTAGATGATCTTTGTTGAGGACTGGCCGCTTTGCTGGTATGGACTTTCATGGAGATCCCAATATGCAGCTACCCCCTGGCGAGTAGTAGGATGCTGGCGGTAAAGCACTTGATCACGCTATTTTCTGAATTTTATCTTTTATGATTTTTTTGGATTTTTTCATGCATACGTCTTAATGAGGTACTCTATCGTATTTGTAGATGTGGGACTAGTGAGGCCCGTAGGACTAGCTCCAGCAGCGCGGAGGGACCCATAGGGTATCAGAGAGCTAGCCTTGGCCCCTCGAGCTGGCGATTCGATAGAGGCGGTGGCCCAAAATCTCAAGGGTCTGACGGCGGGGATCCCTGATTACATGCAGATCGAGGAGGTCCCCATAGAGTTCTAGATTCATACAGTAGGGTGATCCCTAGGGTGCACCGATTATTGATACGGGTTACATGAGTAGCGGTATGCTATAGGGAGCATAACCCACCATAGTAGACACCTAGGTTTCATTTCCTACTGATTTTTTGAGAGACATGTGTCTCAAATGTATGGAGAACACAGACTCTATTTGAACATATACATTTATTTTTTGAGCGCCTCAGTGTACCACACGATATATGATATATATATATATATATATATAATAATAATATAAAATGATATAAAAAATATATATATATGGTTCATTATTGTGTTTTAAATGCTTCTATATGCTATTTGGATTGCGTGTTACGCAAATGTCTGTCTAATACATGGTTAGCTAATGCATCAACTAACATGTTTAATCGTCTTGGAATGTGTTGATATGTGATAAAATCAAAATTCCTTTCTAACAATTTAACATGTAAATAAAAACTTAAAATCCGATGATCTCTAATGGAATAACACCCATTAAGCTGATGGACAACAAGCTGAGAGTCTAGATTCACAACCAATGCACGAATGCTAAGGTGAATAGCCTCGGTCAGTAATTCAATCGCAACACTATATTCAGCGACATTGTTTGTTGTACAACCCAGAAAAACACCTTGAAGATCTACTAACTCACCGTGAGGATCGTAGATCACCCATGTTGCAGAAGACAAGTTGCTTGTACTATGGAAAGCACCATCAGCGAAACCAACGTAAGGTGCACCAGACATCTGCATATGAAGCAAAAGACACAATAAGCAGCAATTATGCCCACACACCAAGCCAAAAAATGAAAAAACACACACACACACAACACACCTGCTGAGAGTACACGTATGTACAAATCAAAGTGCATGGGGTTCATGCATGATTTTTTTTAGATAAAGCCCATTTTGGGGCTTATCTAGAGGATTCCCTTCGTAATCAATCAGCTCGTAGGCCCATTTTTTCACAAATCTCTTTACAATATAAGGCCCATGCCACATAGGTTCGAATTTTCCTGCCCCCAGCTTATCATTCGCTTGATCATAAAGTAGGACTAGATCTCCTTCAACAAAAGAATGAGGATGGGCAGTATGATCGAAGTGAGTTTTCACTCTCTTCTTTTGTGCTTCAATAGCTATAGAGGCCATTCAGTGGGTCTCGTCTAGTCGCTCTAGGTAGAGAAGGCATTCTTCTACCGAAGTAGTGTTGGGGAGTAATTCGACAACTAATTTCAATGAAGGGATCTCACACTCAATTGGAAGAGTAGCCTCTAGACCGTAAACCAATTGGAATGGGGTGAACCCGGTGGCATCCTTCACTAAAGTTCGGTACTCCCATAAGGAGGAGAAATACATCAAATGCCAGTTGGACTTGTGCATTTCAATGGTGCATTGAAGCATTTTAAGTAGAACTTTGTTGAGAGGTTCCACTTGACCATTAGCCTGAGGATAGTACGATGTTGAGCTATCATGTTGCAGGCCCAACTAGGTTGTTAATTCGATTATCATATGATAACGAAAGTGTTTGTCGTGATCAATGACGATAGCCTGAGGGACTCTGAATCATGAAATAACATGATTGAACAAAAATTGTGTCGTTGTGTGACCGTCTTCAAACAGTGTAGGCATCACCTCGGCCAATTTTGTGAAATAATCAACGACAATGATGATATACCCATGCCCCCCAGCTGAGCAAGGGTTACAGGTCATATAATCAATGCCCCATTTGGCAAAAGGGTCGACGGTAACAGCAAGGTGCAATGGAGTAGGAGGCGCATGCATTTTCCGTTGGTAGATTTGGCACTCATGACAAGAGCCGACGGCAAGAATGCAATCCTTAAAGATGGAGGGCAAAACATAACCAGCATGGAGAATCTTCTTAGCAGTGGCATATCCGGACATGTGACCACCACAGGCACCAGGATGGCAGTCATTTAGAACTTGTTCAGCTTCCTCGAGTTTTAATCATCGGCAGAGGACAGAGTCAGCGTCGAGTTGGTACACGCTGTCCCCAACAATGCGATAAGGTTGAGACTGATGGCGAATCTGTTTCTGAGATTCCTTGGACAAATTCGGACAAAAGGAGGACGTCTAGAGATAGACAATAATGTCCCCGTACTAAGGGTCGAGGGTACTACTCAAGAACAAAGTTTCATTCAGGATATGATCCCCTAACTGAGAGGGTATAGTAACAAATGGAAAAAAGCAAAGCAACTCAGCAAAGTGGTAAACTCCGAGTCAAACTCTTGGAGGATGACAATCCACTTCGAGTATTTTCCCCCCAGTAACTGACGTGATAAAATGTACATCATCTGGTTGCAATCAGAAATCACTTTCATGCTACGCAATAATATATAATGGCGGAAATGTTGGAGGGCACAAACAACAGTGAAAGCCAACTTTTCGACATGGGCATAGTGAGTTTCCATATCAAGTAAATTCTGGCTGAGATAATAAACGACATGCTTAGTACCATCATCATTGTCTTGAACTAGAACCATGCCGATGGTGGTATCAACAGTGGCTAAGTAAAGACTGTACTCCCAGTGATAATCATGGGGACATAACAAAGGAGAAGAAAAAAGGAGAGCCTTGAGGTGCTTGAATGACTCTTATGCAGCAGTGTCCCAATGAAAACGGGTGTCGCATTTTAATAACCGTGTATAGCCTTTAGCGACTTTGGCATAATTCTAAACAAATCGTCGTAGGAAATTTGATTTTCCCTGCAAACTCTACAATTGCTGCAAAGAAGCAGGGGGAGGAAGATTTAGGATGGCTTAACTTTTAAGAGGATCCAAACAGATTCCCTCTCGGGAGACGATGAACCCGAGAAGTGTGCCTGACTCGACACATAAGACACACTTATGCAGATTGAGTCGGATACGATAGTGTCTACAACGGAGAAAAATTTCGTGAAAGTGGGTTGGATGGTCTTGGCGTTTTGCTGAATGAGCTGGAAGGTAATCTAGGTAAGGTTGCACAATGTGTCAAATATCATGAAACACATAAGACATTGCACATTGGATGGTGGCACCGGCATTTTTTAAGCTGAAAGGGAGTTTCTTATAAGCGAAAGTGCCCCATGGACAGATAAATGCAGTCTTGTATTGATCGGAAGGGGCGATATTAATCTGGTTATATCCAGAAAATCCATCCATGAACGATTATATTTCACTTCCAGCACACTCATCAATGAGCTGGTCAATGAAGGGTAATCAACACATCAATGAGCTGGTCTTTGGGACAAGCTCAATTAATATCACGGTAATCAACACATACCCTGATAGTGCCTTGTTTTTTAGTGACAGGGACAATATTAGAGACCCAATCTATGAGTAGGATGGGGTAAATAAAACCAGCCTTAAGAAGCTTTTCAACTTCTACTTTAATAGTTGTAGCCTTTCGGGGGTGCACGGGGCATAGACGATCTCGAACAGGTTTAGCACCTAGATAGGTAGGTATCTCATGCACCACGATGCTAGGATCGATGCCGAGCATGTCTTCGTAAGACCAGGCAAACACATCATGGAATTTGTGAAAAAGCCCTGTATAGAGCTGAATCTCCTCTGGAGTACAAGTTACTTTGATATGGATGTGCTCAACAATCCCTACTTTAACAGGGATGTCAATCGACTGAGTTTGCGTGATGTTCTTCATATTCCCTTCAAAAGACACTTGATGGATTTGGATGGGCATATGAAGGGGTTGGGAGGTGAGACAAGAAGAAAACCGCTCAAGGCAAGTAAGCATTTCACGATGGGTAGGGAGAAATGACGAATGATGGTGATGATCAGGCCAAGGAGGTTCCTCGAAGGACATAGTCTCAATGATCGCTTCACTAGGAGGAAAAAGTTCCCTTAATGGGTCTGAAGAAGCACTATCTCCAAGCAAAGAGGTTTGCATGTACGAGTCGAAAGCTCTACTCAAAGGAGCAAACTCAGAGGATGGAGACGATGCAAAAACAATTTCAATGTAGTTGAGCTCAGCAGGACTCAACGGCATCTCATTTCCCCAAGATTCTACTTGATCAGGAGGGAGAACCCATGGATCAGAGCAAACAGAAATCATATTAATGGGGGCGATGTTTGGACTTGGAGTGAAAAAAAACCCATAAGGGGTGGATCTTTAAAGAGTTCAACACCCACACTCTCAAGAGGAACTAAGGGAAATAGATCACACGAAATAGAGGTGAAGTCATGGCTCACATGGCATATGTCCAGCTTCATCCCAAAAGGAGGTTATAAGTTAAACTCACATCGACAACTTCAACCTCTACCTCGACTGTCTTTCCTTCCAATGTAATAGGCAAGCATTGGAGGATACCATAAGGATGAGACTCTCTCCCATAAAAGGCTTCCAAGGTCGTAGGAGACTGGCTCAGAGTCAGAGAACCAATAGCCTTCCAACAAGCAATGGACATTGTGTAAGTAGAAGCACCTTCATCAATGATGGTATGATGAATCATTTTGGAATTTATGATGACTTGAATAAGGAAGGAAATTTGGTGAGGCAGCTTTAGTATATGACTATCTAGGTCAAAAGTAATCAAGCCTGATTCAGCCGGGTCAATGCCACTGATGGCCGATAGCAAAGACTTCCTCTGAGAGGGGCAGCTCTACAAAACTTCTAATGCGAACATAGCTGATGGAGACTGAGCCAAGTCCTCAACAATGCTATAGTGATATGCAACATGAGCATTGGGGTTATACGAAGATTTCCAAAGTATGCCTTTAGGAGGAGGTCAGATGACCGTTTAAGTGCTGGGTCGTTCAATATGAAGGGGACCATAACTGGATGGAGGACCACTAGAGGGGACCTCAGTCTCCTTCCTAGAAGGCGACGGATACTCTTTTGCTTGAGTACTAATGTTGACGGGAATCGTCCCAGCCATATATACCTGAGAACCAAAAGGGAGAAAAGGATTGAGACAGATCAGTCACCATTTGAGTGTGTTGTGAGGGAAAAGGCTCTTTGAGCACAACAAGAGTTCCAGGGGCACCTTTCAGCAAACGACTAACTTCAGACTGCCTTGGGTAGTCTTTGGTGTAGTGATCGTCATCACAGATAAGGCAAGGATACTTAGGCTTGTGTTTGGCACATTCCTCAACCGGAGGTTCAGGGGAATCCTCCTTTGGTGGTTCAGCGTTATTTTTTCCTTTTCCCTTCTTTTTCCCTTTCAAGGCCTTGTTTGTCGTGGTGGACTAGACGGCATTCACCTCGGAAGTATTACCAGCATTGGATGCAGCCTGAGAAGTATTTTCATTGCAAGCATTCAACTTTTGCTTCCTAGGATTCGTGGAAGATTTCTTAGAGGGCGGATTGACAGAACCGATGACACCGTCAATAGAGGGTGTTAGCGGAGCTTTCGAAGTTCCGGGCCTCAGAGCATTAGACAAATAATCATATAACATACCAGACTGGGAGTAAACCAAGTCAAGGTACTAAGAATGCGTTATAGCTCGGTCTTCAGTTACACATGCCCCCATAGCAATGTCCCAAGCTATCAAACCGACAAATGAGGTTGTAAACTAGTTAGTTAGAAGCTGATCGGGAATCCAAAACTTAATCAAACAGTGACATCATCTCCGTTCATGAATATGATCGAAGATATGTGCAGCCATAGTCTATTTTAAGGATGTGAAGAGATGTGTGCCCATATCATAGCGAATCGGTAACTAAAAATGAGTTAAAAAATCCATAGCTAATGAGTTAAAGTCCTGAAAGGATCCACGAGCCAACTCAATATACCGCTTAGTAGCAGAGATAGTTAGGGTCCATTGAAAAAGGAAAAGTTAGATTCAATCATCAAGCCATGAGTTTGACAAGCACCATAGATGATACATCATAACATGAGCCTGGGGATCTTCTCCAGCTTTACCATCAAACTTGGGACAATCACCTGGAATTTTAATTAGAACCGACGACCAATATGGACTATGAAGAATGGGATCATTTGTCAATTTGGACACGTCCAGTAACTCCAACGTCGCTAAAAAGGGTAACTGAGGATTAAAGGACATTTGAGGTCGCGGGTAGGAGGTAGTACCAGAGTTCCACCCGCTGTTTGTTTGCCCCATTGGTTTTGTCCAGACGGACTTGGCCCATAAGGGTTTTGTTCGTAGGAATTTTTGCCATAGGGGTTATAACTGTAACTGGACAGTTGACCCTGGACTTGCCCCCCAACATTCCACTGATTACCAACTTGGCCTGCAGGAGCAACATAGGGTTGCTGGAAATTCTGATAAGGATTTACCTGCAGTTGTCGATAATTTTGATATGGGGCAAATTGGGCTTTCCCTTAGGATTTTTGGGTACCATAAGACAGCTGGGCTCCAAACTGGGCCTGGTAGCTAGGCTGGGTTTGATAAGCAGGTTTGGATTGGGATCCAACCTGAATTTTAGGACCAAATTAGGTCTGGAGACCAAACCGGGGCTGAAAACTGGGTGGCGCTTGAGAGGAAACCATCATTTGAGTGCCTGGTTGAGCAGGCCCAGATGAATGTCCCTGAGTATATTGAGGCTGAGTTGTCTGGCTAGAAGGTTGACCTAGATGAGACTGAGGTTGACCCACTTTCCCAGAAGATTGAGCCTGCTGGGTAGTGGGTTGTCCTTGCATAACTGAGGGTTGGCCTGACTAGCTGGATGGCTGAGCAGACTAGGCAGTTGGTTGGCCTGGTTGATTATGAGGCTGACCACTCTACCCAGACGGTTAACTAGGCTCGACAGTGTGTTGGCCTTGCTAAATTTAAGGCTGACCCACTTGCCCAGAAGAGTAGCTTTGTTGGTTACCGGGTTGACCTTGTTGAATGTAAAGTTGTCCCAGGTTACCAGAAGGCTGCCCGATATAGGTAAAGGAAGAACCTCCAAAGGGCAAAGGTTGTCCTTGAAAGGGTTGTCCTTGTGGGCCTCCAGGTTGGCCTGGATAAGGTTGTCTGTAAGATGGCTGACCTTGATATGGTGGCCCTTGAAAATTTGCAGGCGGTGGTTGGCCACCATGATAAGTGGCGGTACCCCAAGCAAGAGACAATGGGACCGTGACCTCAACCACGGGTGGAAATGGCATAGGTTTGGGGTAACAGATATGAGCTCCATGAGAATCATAATAATTAAATGGATTTTGAGGATCCAGATTCCGAAGAGCTTGCATGTATTGATCATATGCCTCCCCTGCTGGAATGGAACCAGAAGAAGGTGGGGCACTTAGTGTGGGATTAACAACTCTTGCCATTGGGCCACTATAGGTAGGACTAGCAGAAGGTCTCACAATAGTAGTAACCACTGAAGAAGTAGTGGCGACACTGACAACAGGGGTTGAAGAAGCCACACAACCAATTGGCATGGTCGAAACAGATGTGATGGACACATTGTGAATTTGAGGTGTGAATGACTCCGAAGTCGGAGGGACGGTATGAGACCATAAGGGACTCGAAAGAGGATACCTAGAACCAATGATGTCCGCCAAAGCATTATACCTTAGAGGCAATGCGACACCAAGGGAGGTAATATGGAAAGGTAAAGTTCCTATTGCACGGAAAGGTGAAGTCCCTGTTTCTGTAGGAATAGGTATTTCACTTTCTCACACAAAGGATTCTTCACCAGAGACAGGAGTCGTCTCATCCATGTCGGAGGAAGACATCGGGACCGAAGCACTAGGAGGAGTAGAGGGAAAGTCTTCTTCAGAAGGCTCCCAAATAGGGTTCCACTGAATATCGTAATACTCATCCTCTGGGGTGCGAGAGTTAAGAAGTTGGACATTCGGAATAACAGGAAGAGTGTCACTAACAACCGGTACCTCTGGAGTGACAGAGGATGGAGACCCTTAGTTAGTTGGAATGGGAGACGAGATCGGTGATTCCGCAAGGATGATTCAATTCAAGATCCTAGGAAAACTATTGAGAAAGGACCCTACTCAAACTAAACGCAAACGAGATCTAACCGAGTAAATATGAACATGGCCAAATAAATTTTAAGACACAGGAATAAAACTTGACCTTTTCATCTTTAAAGAGTCGAGAAAAGGACTAAAATATGACTCTAGTCACCTTTGAATATTTAATGATCTTGAAGTGACAAGTGCTTAGATGGACCTTTTCTTTTACGGAGTCTAAAAAGGAACGAAAGTGACTACTCTGGAGAACCAGGAAAAAGGTTTACCAAACAACTCGTAAAACTACATATACACCTTGGCAGTCATATGAAAACCAAGGACTTTCCATACAGCAGTCAATCTTCCCGAACGCTGTGTTCGGTGCATTACAGTTTGTAAGGCGAAAAACATGACTTCCTAAGGATAAAGTATGATAAACCTAGTGGGGTCTCCCAACATATACTCGACGGTACATGGGAGCACAATTTTGTACTAGACCACTATTGAGTCACGAAGGAGGAATCACCCAACCTTGAGTGAGAACAATAGTGACTAGGTTTAATGACACCGGAGCATGTCTGTAGCCTAGACCTCTAAATAATGAGTGTTATGTTCCAATGCATTGTTAAATTTATTCATTTCAGTTTAAGTTTGATCTTGGATTATGTTTCAGTTTTGAGGCCCTACCGTATGTATTTAACAAATCCTAGGATGTAGCTAGAATGAATGAAATATCCTTTTAATTCAATGAACACCTACCTATGGGAGGGTAGAGAGATCATTCCCAAACCAAGAAAACCAAGGTGAACAAATGCAATCACACAATGCATAGAGACATCAATTCCTAAAGTGCATGAGTACTACTCAATGAGAGATTTTATCATTCGCTTTCCAATATGCAACTTTGAAATGAAAATTCACTTTCACTTTCACACACTAAATGAATGCAATCCTTTAATTTTTAATGTTTTAAATTCAAAGAAGCAAACAAGAAAGTGTGAAAGAATTGGTCGATCCAAACAATTGTGATCTATGTTCAGTAGTGAAAAAGATCGAATCAATACCAAAGATTGGTTCAATAGTTGTCATTAAAAATCAACCAGAAACAAAGAATGAGGAAGGCTCAATCAAACCAATAAGAGAGTTGTAAATGAATCTTGAGCAGACTAACAACCAAGACAATTGATTCAAGGAACTTGATATAATGAACTAGGTCACACGGACAAAAAAACAAGATTCATTCAAAAAATCCAAAGAAAGAGCGTCTTAACCATAAACAATGAAAAACAAATGACTGAGCAAGTGAAAAAGGCAAGGGATGAATAGGATTGGCAAACTCAGGAAGTAGAATTGAGAAAATCAATTCTATAGGTATTGTCATGAGTGCAGCACTAGCAACTAGCACTGATAGGTAGCTAGTTGTAGCAACAGGGCGATGTTAGCGCGGAAGTACACGTCTTTCCCGCGATGATCCGATTTCAGGAGTCATCGCGATTGTGTGACGTTATTCAGTGATGCACAGGATTTTACAAAAGAGTGAGCACAATGACAGCGTGACTGTTAAGCTATGTTCTGTGATGATATAAAAAACAAAGGAAAACGAGCCAAAAACTCCCAAACAAAAACCAGCCAATCTAACAGATAATAGAGGGACCTCCCAGATCAATCTAGGTGATCCAAGAAACTGATAATTAATCCCCAAAACTTAAGAGAGACCAAAATCAAAATCAAAACAAGAGCAAAGAGAAGAACATAGGATAGGCTTCCCAGCAGAGTCGCCAATTTGTGATGCAGGAAAGTGTTCCCTCTGCAGACAGAGGGAACCCCTCTAGCCCTGTAGTGGGTTTAGTCACAAACACGGACAGATCAACAATAGCTTTCCTTAAACAGTCATAGTTGTAGACCTACCTCAACCGGTGGTCGATGGAGTTCCATTGCGCTGCTCCAACTTTCACTTCCTTCTTCTCGACGAGTGATCAACCTGGAACAATGCAAAGGAAATACAACAGAGCACGTAACCGAAAAACAACAATGATCTATTTAATCACAAAGTCAAGAAGTCATGAGCTATCAAGTAAATTGCATACAAGACATAGGAAAGCATCATTGATTGCATTAATAATGAAATAATAGTAAGCTTACAACCAAAGTCTTGAGGTCGCAAACCTTCTCAGAGGGATCCAACTAGCATGTTCCTCAAGCATTCACTCTTTGAAGATGGATCTCCCAATATACAAGTCTCTCTCTCTCACTCACAAATTTTACATAAAATCAAAGGAACTTCACAACCTTCCACAAGCTATCCACACTCTCACACTAGTCACACCCACACCAACTATCTATCAAAGCACTAACAACACTGCTCAAACCAATAATTTACCAACTAGCTGATCATAGCAAAGGTGAGTGTTTAAATAGGGGAAGGAGTCTCCATGAAAGGTGGAAGAGAGAGCTTATCATCAAGGAAGGTAGCACAATTGATGGAACTGCCATGGCAAAGAAGGAAAGGCGACACAAACTATGCCAACAACCAGGTCTGCAGTCATTCAGAAGGCCTATTGTTGGAACAAATTCACCCAGTCTAGATCATCATGAGTACATAACTCAGCTTTAGCGCTAAAATCGCCAGTGAGCAATGTAGCCAGTCAGATCATCGCTAAAGATAATAAGTTACCTCGAGCTAGATCATGAAATCGAGCCATTGTGTGAATCATATGTACTTTTCGCTGGTAGCGTGGCTGGACTGTTTACGAGCGCCATTCAGCGCGTATATTAAGCCCATAGTTGTGATGAGGCAGATAACTTTAGAAAAGTGGGTCAATTGGCAGCATAAAAGAGCATTTGTTCAACATGATCATGTTTGAATTGGACACATGACACAGTAGAAGGACCGGGAGTGAAGGCAGTGACAAATTACCGTGTAACATGGACTTTGCCCACTCATAGGCAAAGAAGGGAAGTGAAGGTGTAGCATGTTTCTGCACTATGTTTGGAGAAGGCTATGAAGGAATCAGATATGGAGGCATATGCAGTGATGTTCAAGGGAGTTGAAGGTGATTGAGTGGGGATGCCCGTTCCAGTAGATATTTCTGAGGTATTGGCCAAATATGCAAATTTGATGCCTGATGAGCTACCAAAGAGGCTTCCACCAAGGTGTGCAGTGGATCATAGCATTGAGCTTGAGACAGGAAAGCAACCCTTGGCTAAGGCACCTTATTGGTTGTCAAGACCCGATTTGGAGGAATTGAAACGACAGTTAAAGGAGTTAGCTGATGTAAGTTTCATCAGACCTTCAAGGTCCCCCTATGGAGCTTTTGTATTGTTCCAGCGGAAGAAGGATTCGAATGAGCTATAGATGTGCTATGATTACTGTGCATTGAACAGGCAGACGGTAAGGAACAGGTATCTTTTGCCATTGGCTGCTGATTGCCTTGACAAGCTTGCAAAAGCCTGATTCTTTTCCAAGCTAGAGTTGAGGCATGGTTATTATCAATTGCGGATAGCTAAAGGAGACGAGAAGAAAACAATGATAGTAACAAGGTATGGTAGCTTTGAATTCCTTGTTATGCCATTCAGGTTGTGCAATGCTCCTGCTATGTTTTACATTTTGATGAATGATGTTCTACGACCATACTTGGATTCATTTGTAGTAGTATACTTGGACGATATAGTGGTGTACAGTGAGAACATGGAGGATTATAAGAAGCACTTGATGATGGTGTTCGAGGCACTGAGGGAAAAATAGTTGTATTTGAAGAAGTCTAAGTGTGTGTTCGCTCAGACCGAGATTCCATTTCTTGGGCACATAGTTGGTCAAGGGTACATATGTATGGAGCCGAGCAGAGTGAAGGCAATCGAGGACTGGGTTGAACCGAACAATTTCCATGATATGAGGGTATTTTTGGGCATGACCAACTACCAATGGAAGTTTGTAGACGGATACTTGAAGGTAGCATCATCATTGAGAGACTTGTTGAAGAAATACAAGAGATGGAGTTGGAAAGACAAATGTCAAGAGGCATTTGATGAATTGAAGAGGAGGATGGTTACAGCACTGATACTGAGTTCGGTTGGGCGAGCCACCCGCGGACCGACTACACGAGTTGGAGGAATCGGGCGAGTGTGGTGGGGCGGTCTCGTGTCATGGGTGGGTCAACCAACACATATGGCGAAGTTTTGCGACAAGGGCGAGTCAGTTGGAGGTAGAACAGAGGGTTAGTCGGGTGGCACGACCCCTGCCCACTCACCATACATATAGGCGGTGAGGCTTGATGGAAATCACACATTCGAACATCACTCATCAAACAAGAAGTGTGAAGGGTGGAGGAGAGCCGCAGGAAGGGCGTACATAACCACAGGTTAAGCGCACGCTCGCCGAGCAAGTCTACACGAAAGTCTGCACGAAGGATTAGTAATTGGTGGTAGCATGGGTCGTGGGTCGCACAAAGGTTCCCGCCCATCGTTCGGAGGTAAAAGCGGGTGGAGGGTGCATGTGCGTGCCCGCTCGTCGTTTGGTTATACACACAGGTGGAGTGTTGCACAAAGGCGCCCTCCCGTTAGCTGCGTGTGCGAGTGGAGGCATGCACGAAGGCACCCGCCCGCCGGTTGACACGAGCTCGAGTGAGGAGTATTTGGTGGAGGTCGCACGAGGGCTCGCCCGCCCAACTCGGGCAAGAATTTGTGGGTTGAACGGTGAAGTGTGGGGAGCAACCACGGTTAAAAACGTCGGTGGAGCACTTGCTCCCGGTCATTTGTAAATTCTCAGAATCATAATAAAATATTGTTATTGCATATGACGATGTTGCCTCTACTATTATGAATGCTTATGGTTATGTTATAACGTTAATGGATTCCGCACATTAATATTGTTAATGAAAAATGATGAATGTTAGGCGTAGTTCGCAAAGTAACTTAACAATAGAACATGTTAACTACTTCGGCCGTGCTACACCCTTGCCTATTAACGAAAAAAGAATTGGGAGCATGGCATCCATGAAATTAGTTCCTATAAATTTTTCATTAAAAATATTAGCATGACAACATCAATAAAAATATAATAATATAAAGTATGTTCATTTTGAAAAGCTTTTGATAAACTTATCAATTTGTAGTGATTTATAATAAAAAATTTGCGGTGGTATCTAAAGTAGGAAAGGAATTCAGCCAATTTTTTTGCAACTTCTCAAATGCAATGAAAACTTATCAATCAACACCTTTTACCAACCTTAATAGGAAAACTCGGCCATTCTTTCTTTTGCAATTTATGCAACATTCTAACTTAGCCATGAATGTAGATACAATCAAGTTCTAATGGAGCTACTGAGTGGGAAAGTAAAAGCCTCTGCTTGATTCCAGTTGCATAGGTAACCACCATACCTAATAAAGGTCGGAACCCAAGGCTCGGATCATCTCGGGCTCCAGATTCTATTGACAGACGAAACACAGAAACTACCACTAGTTGTTTAGGTGCTTTTGGAATGGGCCCTGTTGGATGTGGCAGCTATTTACGTTCAGAGGGAAACAAAGGGATAAAGCAAGGAAAAGAATTAGTTCCCACCGATAAGTTAGATGGAGCCGGTTCGGTAATAATATCTTACTTGTCCAAAATTACGGAAAAGGAATAGGGAAGGTATCCTAAGGCCAATAAAACAATTTTACTAAATATGGAATTAATGGCTATTTTCATTCCCTTACGTTTTGGTTTCATTTTAACAGGATGTATCCCGACAGTCAGATATGAAATTACCCCCTAATGGTTTTTTTCAATAACTCCTAATAGAGAATCTTACAACTGAATCAATCTTGAGTGAACAACAAAAATCTTTGGACGTCTGGAGTGTACGTGCATGCCCAAATCAATCTTGAGTGAACAACAAAAGACAACAACTAAATCAATCTTGAGTGAACAAGAGAAGTACCTGAACGTTAACGGGAAAGGAAAAATGATGACGTGAGGAGAAGCAATGTCATAGCCTAACGAGAATGTTTTTTTTGGGGGAAAGTGGCGGCCATATTTTGAAAATTTTTTGTTAAATTTCTATGTGAGAGATTTTTTTTAAATCTCTGTTACATTTGCTAAACTTTTATATGTGCTTAGGTTTTTTTTGTTAAATTTTTGT
The DNA here is from genome assembly GCA_000404065.3 of Pinus taeda. Taxonomy (NCBI): domain Eukaryota; kingdom Viridiplantae; phylum Streptophyta; class Pinopsida; order Pinales; family Pinaceae; genus Pinus; species Pinus taeda. Next base: position 2,711 of record APFE031433296.1, on the reverse strand, counting down.
TATATTTCTATTTTCGTACATTTTTCATGGTGCTCAATTTATTTCTATAATCAAAAACATTCTTCAAACACTGCTTTTACAAGAATTTTTGAAATATTTTATTAGACTTTTGACAGTACCAACAATTTCTCTCCCTGTTGGCTACTTAGAAGAGTAGTTAATAGTTTTTTTTAACTTATGTGTTTTCCGAAATATGCTTTTATATATTTACGAAATGTTGCACATTAAAATTTGATAAATTTTAATGTAAGTTCTTTCAGTTGCATGTAATTAAAAAATATCACAATATTAAATTTTTATAATTTGTGTTTTATTTTATTTTTTATTTATTTTATAAGGTCAATTTCTTTTGAAAACTAAAAATAAATGTGATAAGAGTTATGAGCTAGTGGATTTAAACTAAAGAATAATGATGGAACTTTGAAGAGTTCAAAGTGGGAGTTTTGAGAATGTTTGTTTCATTTTCATTTTTTTATTTTAGGATTATTTTAGTTTTTAAAATTTATAGGGTAAAATAGAAAACTAAGGGTTTAGAGTTTATGATTTTAGGTTAAATTATAACGATGGAAAGTGAAATTTTAAATGATTTTGGAGAAGGTGAAATTTTAAATGATTTTAAGAATTATAATAAAATAATAATTATAAAAAATCATATTTTTTATTTAAAAAAAAAACACCATTTTAGTTCTATGAATTAGTGAATCAACCTTGGGATAATGAATATCATAAACAATGTGGAGATGAGAAGTAAAGAAGGTGATATTGTTGGAGTTAATAATTACATTCCATATTAAGAAGTTGGTTTGTGATGGTTGAGAAATTATCTCAACCACTCTATCTAATTTGGGAATAAGCTCGATCTCAGAAACTCTATTTAATAGAGTAATCTGAATGTAAATCTGTGTGTGAGTGTGATTACACATGCACCATTTGTGCTTAATATAATTGTATTTCTGTAACTGTGTATGTTGTGAGGAGGTGCATCTGGATGTTAACCGGGCTCTTGTATCCTGAATATATCACAGACATGATCCTCTTTAAATACATGTGCTTTATCAGAGATTCAGGCAAATATTTCGGCTTTGCGTCCATAGCTTCGTCAGATCCATTCATGGTGGACCTGCAACTGCTTGCTGCCACGGATTTTTGGCAATCTTTGATTCGCCCAAGGCGTTAAAAACTTGAAATTCAGGCCACGGATCCCTCACTCAGTTGTATTAATGGTGGATTTTTGAAACCGTGCTTCCAGCTGTGTCCGATATATATTAGATGAAGCTGTGCGCCAATGTTGTTTTTTGACAGCGGATTCCGAACGCACAGATTTTCATTGGTGTAAGAAATTGAGGTGAGGAACGCACGGATTTTCCCAAGCCTGTAAGATCAATTTTTTTTTCCTTAACATGATTTTTCTCGCCATTTTTAGAAATGGTATTTTTACTTTGTCTTCTTTTTATCATGGAGTTTATGGTGTTAGACAAATTCAGTGTTTTGAATTTTTCTGCCATTTTTAGAAATGGTATTTTTATTTTGTTTTCTTTTTATCATGGAGATTATGGTGTTAGACAAATTCAGTGGTTTGTATTTTCCCTCGTGGAAAGTAAAAATACAACTGCAATTAATGAATAAAAACTTGTGGGGAATAGTGAATGGTTCATAAGCAGCACCTACAGATGCCAAAGAGTTACTTGAATGGAAAAATAGAGATGAAAAAGCTAAGTCTATTATTGGACTTGCTCTTTCTGATTCGCAATTACATCATGTAGATCTTACTAAAACATCAAAGGAAATATGGGAACATTTGGCTCAATTGTTTGGTGTAAAATCTACAAATGCAAAATTTTCCATAAAGCTGCAATTATTTAGTCTGAAAATGAATGAAGAGACATCTATGTCCAGTCATATAAATAATTTAATGTCTCTTTTAAGACAATTAAGTGAAGATGGGACTAAGGTGGAGGATGAAGACCCTAAAGCTGTATTATTAAATAGTCTTCCTTCAAGTTATAGTAATGTTGTTTTCACTTTGAGTCAAATGTCTACACAAACATTGCAAGAGACAATTGCAGCACTTCTCGGCGAGGAAAAGCGACTGAAACCAGAGGATGCCGAAGAGAACTCTCTGTAGCAAATGCCTTGTGGACAAAGTCAAGGATGAGAAAGAAAAATGGAAACAAAGGTGACATTGAATGCTACTATTTCAAGAAAATTGGGCACACAGCGTGGAATTGCAGAAGTGGTGCTAGTGATGTGCTCAAAGGGAAATAATCAACAAATATAACCACAGTTGAATACCAATTGAATTCCGATGATGAATTCAATGAAGAGAGTGAACCTATTAAACTCTTTTAAAAATAACCAGCAGTTCAACTGTATGTCTGATGCCAGTACTTAAAGATCAAGTAGTAGTAAGGCTCAATATGGATGGTTGTCCAGATAGTATGGTAGTTGCGGATCTAGGGAAGGATCCCTCATTAGTGGTAGACATGGAAGTGGTTTCCTAATGAGGTTATGCGACATATTGGGATGTTGTCCAGTAATTGACTTCGGGAGGTGCTTGATTCGGGAGTTGAGTTCTTGTCCAGTAATTGACTTCGGGAGGTCCTTGATTCGGGAGTTGAGGAAGGGAACTCAGGAATCCAACTTGCCAACTACACCTTTCCGAGGGTTATGAGGAAACTTGATGGAGCATCTACTGATAAGCTTGATTATTT
>APFE031433295.1:0-12546 GCA_000404065.3 Pinus taeda | reverse complement strand
AAATGCTTGGGGAAATTTATAAAGCCCAGATTTCTATGGTGTATCACATTTATTTATTTTGACTTGGATTTGAAAGAGTATTTAATTAATTGTATTTCATATTTAGTATATAAAGATAAAGTTTAGTTTAAACATTTAAATTTGTTATGATATGAAACATATAGACTCAGGAGCTAGCAGAGAAGAGCAGAGTTGAAACTTCAGAAGGATGTTCTTCACAACAATGCAATTGAATTCATGATATAGATCAATAGGATAATAGTTAGATTTGAAGTAATAGTTAAGTAATTCTTTTTTTATTATTAACCCACAATGAAAATGCTACAAAAATATTTATTTCTCTTATGATATGAAACATATTGTATGGAAAATGATTTTTATAAGAGTAAGATATTGTGCTAGGAAAGGTACATGTAGGCTGAAAATTGTTAAAAGTTCCAAATCATGTTAGAGTAGCAAGTAGATGAAGTGTAATTGGTTAATACAAAGAAGTGTAATTGGTGAAGACAATTATATTATTATTGTTGATCTAAACCTCAATAAGGAAAAAATCCTATAATAAATATATAATCAAGCATTTTCTTTTTGACACGAGGTTGCTCCTTCTCACAACCATCATGGATAGACTTGGCCAAACGTATCATGGAGGAGGGTCATGATCGCAAGAAATGGGGAATTATGTAGGCTCATTTTTCCTCTTAATTAACCTTAATCCACCATTTTCATTATTTTATTGCATGTTTTTTATTATATTTATGCTAATAGAGTGAATTCCGTTAGTCATTATGCCAAAAAGTCTAATGTTTGATTTATGCAGATTTTTGGTCAATTTTGAGACAAAATCAAAGGTTTAATGAGTATTTGGCAGCCAAATCAAGGAAGAACAAGGGAGAAGATTTGTAGGAGGGTGTCTGCTTCATTTATGAGGCCTTAACACGAATTCTCCATCAGAAAATCGGAGGACAGAGGGTCACATTGATGATTCTGAGGGGCATTCGACCAAGTGAGGTAGGAGTGTTGTTCATCTTTAGTTCTAAGAAGTCGAGTTCCTTGACTTTAGGAGGACTATTGGAAGTCCCTATTTTTATAAATAATAAGGCTTAGGGCCTTACTTTTTTTAATTATATGTTAGCCATTTCATAGTCTACTTTCACACTTTTCTGCACTATTGTACTCAACTCATCTTCGAGCTCCTTTTGGAGACAATTTTGTGATGTAACTATTATTTTTTGATCAATGAAGATGAATCTAGCTTTGAACCAGCACTAATCTTCTCTAGGGGGCTACAGCTCTTGGATTAGGGCCTAACCCAAGTTCCCAACATCTCCTTTGTTGATCGAGACTTAAACAGGAATGCAACACATTACATAGATAACCATATACACAAAGATGCAGCTCAAATAATACTTCATCTCATTAATGGAAAATACTCAAATGTATCTACAACGAGAAATGGAAATAAACTAGCTAGGGCAATGGTAGCTTATCTCTCAGAAGAGATGTGTGGCTACATGCCTCTTAACTCTGTTACAATGAGGCTCGAAGGCATATTTATTGTTGAGAAACAATGGAAAACTCTTCACATTCCAAAACCTAACCCTAGAAGATGAAACACAAAATTGTGGGCCTCGTTTTTGGGTAAGTTGGTACATCAATTTCCCGGGGTCGCGAATTGGTTGTATTATCTCCGTTTAACATGCATGATAGCCCATTGGAAAGATCTCTCTCAGGACTACGATGGAAAAGACGATTTTTAGACTACGACGAAAAGGACGATTTTTAGACAGAAAAATCATTGTTTCTTTACCTTTCCAGCCCTTTAGCCTGAGTTTTTGATATGAACAACGGATGTACTCTATTGAAATCTTCTTGAGGTAACGATTCTACCCCTCCCATGGTTCACTCTTTCAAGAACTCTTTTAGATCTAAGTGTTCTCTATCAAGAATCTCTTGTAGTTCATGGTCGTCCATTTCCCTCTTGCTTTGGGTCATTTCCTGGTCCAACTCCAATTCTACATCGCTCATCATAGTCTCTTTTGTTTATTGATATCCTATATTTGTTCACTGTCTTCTTCTTTCCCCTTCTCGAATGGACTTCCTTCCATTGCCCAATATACTTTTGTTCTCGCTTCTTCTTCTTCAAGTACTTGGAATCTGTTTTGACTCGCATGTTTTCCTTCTATTTGAAGTTTCTTTGGTGCCCTTTTTCCCCCTCTTCCTCTATGTACCACTTTGTGCAAGCTTTCATATCTTTCATTGTGTTAGCTTTACTCTTGTTCTCTATTTTACTGAGATGGTAGCATCTGAATAGGTGCCCATGCTCATGGAATTTGTGGTATCTAAATGGAATATGTTCATAATCTACTCTTTGCACCCATTCTTCATAAAAAACTTCCAAGATTGCCTCATCTAGTAGAGCTCCAGAGAGATCCATCTCCACACATATTCTTGAAAATGAAGCGTATTTTCCCCTTTTGGTTGCGTGAGAAGCTTTGACAAAATGCCCTAATTTATTTCGTATGGTAGATAACGATTTCATTTACGAGTAATCAAGAGGTATAAAATAAAGCCTTACCCAAATAGGGGTCGAAGTAAAAGTCCCACACTCTGGGACAAAATTCATGATCCATGGCTGCATATAGAGGTGTGCTACTGTATAGAAGTAAGGCCCTCCTTCAAACACTCTATATTTATCTTTAATATTTGTAAAGGCCATAGTGAAGAATCCCTTTGACCGAAGATGTAGGTCTATGCTTCCTTTTGGTTTCGAGTGGTATTTAATCCACGTCTGTAAAGCTTTTTCAGTGGGCCATAATCCCATGAATTTACATATGATTGTATATGTTTGCATGTGGTACCTCTGCGCATGCAGAGGAGGATCATTTAAAACTACTCTCGGTGTGACCTCAACTTTGGGTGTTCATGGTCCCTCTTGAGCTTTCTATTTTGTTATCTCTTCCTTGTATTCTTCGTCATTTTATTTTGTGTTATTATTCTCCCTTTATTTGGTACAATCTTGCTCCTCTTCAATGTTCCCTTTCCGTTCTTTTGAAGGGCCTCTATCATTTTCTATTGGTTTCTTACATTGGCTCGCCACAACCTACTTGTAGGAGGGAGTGGAACTCTCTCCTTTGTGCCCTTCCATGCAGTTTAACACCTAGAGAACCCTGGAAACCCTAGTTGTTCGTTCGGCGCCACTAGATCACCAACCATATTTATCCCTTGGATTCACTAATTCATTGGGGTTTTAATATTAAACGGTTGGGTTTATTAGTTGCTTGGGTTTATAATATTAACAATCTCTTTGGTTTATTAATCCCTTCAGTTTCAAATATTAATTCTTAGGGTTTATTAATTCCACCAACTTTATTTTAGTATTTTTAGTATTTATCTTGGAGTTTGTATACCTTGCGTTGTAATACTAGTCCCCTTTGTTAATATTATTCCCTTAAGTTGATAATCCCTTGTGGTTTTACTATTAATCCCTTGGATTTATTTTTCATTTATATTTATAACCTTAATCACTCGGGTTTACTATTCTCGAGTCAACCATGGTTCATTATGATGTCAACCACTGTCCAAGATGGAATTGTGATAAGGATTGTCTCAATATGAAAATCAATGATCGTCAATCATGTTTATTTTAGTGTTTATAATATTTATCTTAGGGTTTATATACATTGCATTTATAATATTAGTCTCTTGGGTTCAATATTATTCCATTAGGTTCATAATCCCATGGGGTTTTAGTATTAATCCCTTGGGCTTATTATTCCTTTGGGTTTCTCATATCAACCCATTCGGTTTATTATTCCCTTATGTTTATAATATCAATCATGGTAAACCATTTTCAATAATAGGAAACGATCGTCAACCATGGTTGAATCTCTCTTTGTCAAAACGATTGTCTCACCATGAGAATAAACCATGTCTATTTTAGTGTTTGTAATATTTATAGTTGCATTTACAAATGTTTTTTTTTCAATATTAGTCCCTTAGGTTTAATATTATTCCATTGGGTTCATAATTCCTTGGGTTTTTAATATTAATTCCCTGGGTTCATTATTCGTCTCGGTTTACAGTATCAATCCCTTGGGTTTATTATTCTATTAGGTTTATAATATCAATCATGGTCAACCATTTTCAACCATAACTAACTATGGTTAACCATGGTTGAATGTCGCATTGTGACAAGGATTGTCTCACCATGAAAATAAACCATGTTTATTTTAGTGTCTGTAATATTTATATTTGGATATAGCAATGTTGTGTTTATAATATTAGGCCCTTCGCATTCATATTATTCGCTTGGGTTCATAATCCCTTGGGGTTTTAGTACTAATGCCATGGGTTTATTATTCATCTGGGTTTATAATATCAATCCCATGGGTTTATTATTCATTTAGGTTTATAATATCAATGGTGGTAAACCATTGTAAATCATAGCCAACCATGATCAACCATGGTTGAATGTCGCATTGTCACAATGATTGTCTCACCATGAAAATAAACCATGTTTATTTTAATGTTTGTAATATTTATATTTTGGTTTACCAATGTTGGGTTTTTAATATTACTCCCTTGGGTTCACAATCCCTTGGGTTTTAGTATTAATCCCTTGTGTTTATATTTCCCTTGTATTCATAATATCAATCGCTTATGTTTATTATTAATTTAGGCTTATAATATGAATCATGGTCATCCATAACCAATCATTGTCAATTATGGTCAATCATGGTCCCATCTCACATTATGGAAAACAAATTCTCCATTTAGGGTTTATATAATTTTGGTTTATAATATTAGACTATTGGGTTAAATATTATTCCCTTAGGTTGACAACCCATTGGGCTTTTAGTATTAATCCCTTTGTTTTATAATATCAATAATCCCTTTAGTTTATTAATCCCCTGTGTTTATAATAATAGACCCTTGGGTTTAATATTATTCCCTTGGGTTCATAATCAATTGGGGTTTTAGTATCAGTTTGTTGGGTTTATTATTCCTTCGGGTTTTTGATATCAATCCCTTCGGTTTATTATTCCTATGGCATATAATATACATCATAGTCAACCATTGTCAATCATAGCCAACCATGGTCAACCATGGTTGAATGTTGTCTCCCAACGAAAATGAGCCATGTTTATTTTAGCGTTTGTAATAGTTATATTTGGGTTTACCAAAGTTGGGTTTATAATATTAGTCCCTTGGGTTTAATATTATTCCCTTGGGTTCATTTCCCCTTGGGGTTTTAGTATTAATCCCTCGGGTTTATTACTCCTTTGGTTTTATAATATCAATCCCTTGGATTTATTATTCCCTTAGGTTTATAATATCAATCATGGTCTATCATTGTCAATCATACCCAACCATGGTCAACCATGTTCAAATTTTGCATTGTGACAAGGATTTTCTCACCATGACAATAAACCGTGTTTTTCTTAGTATTTGAAATATATATATTTTGGTTTACCAATGTTGTGTTTACAAAATTAGTCCCTTGGGTTAATAATCCATTAGGGTTTTAGTATTAATCCCTTGGTTTTATTATTTATTTGGGTTTATAATATTAGTCCCTTGGGTTTATTGCTCTTTTAGGTTTAAAATACCAATGATGGTCAAACATTGTCATCATAGCTAACCATGGTCAACCATGGTTCAATGTCGCATTGTGACAAAGATTGTCTCACCATGAAAATAAACCATATTGATTTTAGTGTTTGTAATATTTATATTTGGGTATAGAAATGTTGGGTTTTTAATTAACCACGCGTTTATAATATTAATGATGGTTAATCATAACCATCCATAGTCAACTGTGGTGAGTCATGGTTTCATTTCACATTAAGAAACAAATTGTCTCCACTTAGGGTTTATATACCTTGCATTTATAATATTAGCCCCTTGGGTTTAATATTATTCCATTAGGTTCGTAACCCCTTGATTCCCTTGGGTTGATAATATCAATCATGATTAAACATGTTTGAATGTTGCATTGTGACAAAAATTGTCTCACCATGAAAATAAACCATGTTTAATTTAGTGTTTGTAATATTTATATTTCGGTTTACAAATGTTGTGTTTATAATATTAGTTCCTTGGGTTAATATTATTCCCGTGGTTTGATAATCCCTTGGGTTTTACTACTAATACCTTGGTTTTATTATTCCTTTGGGTTTATAATATCTATCCCTTCTGTTTATTATTCCCTTGAAATTATAATATAAATGGTGGTCAGCCATTATCAATCATAGCCAACCATGGTCAACCATTGTTCAATGTTGCATTGTGACAAAGATTGTCTCACCACAAAAATAAACCATTGTTATTTTAGTGTTTGTAATATTTAGATTTAGGTTTACCAATGGCATGTTTTTAATACTAGACCCCTCGGTTTAATATTATTCCCTTCGGTTGATAACCTCTTGGGTTTATTATTAACTTGGGTTTATAACAGCAAACATGGCTAACCATAACCAAGCATGGTCAAGTGTGGTCAATCAAGGTCTAATCTCACATTATAAAAGAAATTGTCTCCACTTAGGGTTTATATACGTTGGGTTTATAATATTAGTGTGTTGCGTTTAATATTATTCCATTAGGTTCATAAACCCTCGGGGTTTTAGTATTAATCCCTTGGATTTATTACTCCCTTTGCTTTATAATATTAATAACTTGGGTTTCTTATTTCACGGTCAACCATGGTTTATTATTAAGCCAACCACAGTCAACTAGGGTCCACCATAGAATTATAATATTTATCTTGGGGTTTATATACATTGGGTTTAAAATATTAGACCCTTGGGTTTAATATTAATCCCTTGGTTTCATAATCCACTAAGAGTCCTAGTATTAATCGATTTGGTTTATTATTCCTTTGGGTTTATAATATCAATCCCTTGGGTTTATTATTCGCTTGGTTTATAATATAATTCTTGGTCAACCATTTTCAATCATAACCAACAATGGTGAGCCATAGTTGAATGTTGCATTTTGACAGGGATTGTCTCACCATGAAAATAAACCATATTTATTTTAGTGTTTCTAATATTTATATTAGGGTTTACCAATGTGATGTTCATAATATTAGTCTCGTGGGTTTAATATTATTCCCTCGGGTTCATAATCCCTTGGGGTTTTAGTATCAATAGCTTGGTTTTATTATTAACTTGGGCCTATACCATCAATCATGGTGAGATTTATGAATCTCTTGTGTCTGTAATATTGATCCATTGTGTTTCTTCATCGCTTGGGTTTTTAATATTTATGCTTTGGATTAACTAATTCATTGGGTACATAACTTTAAATAGTTGGGTTTATTAGTTCATTGGGTTTATAATATTAATAATTCTTTTGGTTTATTATTCCCTTGATTTTGAAATATTAATTATTAGGCATTATTGATCAACCATGTTTATTTTACTATTTTTAATATTTATCTTAGGGTTTGTATACCTTGGGTTTATAATATTGGTCCATTTTGTTTAATATTATTCCCTCAGGTTTATAATCCGTTGGGTATAGCTCTGTTTTATGTTTCCCTTGTGTTCATAATATCAATCACTTGGGTTTATTATTAACTTGGGATTGTAATATCAATAATGGTCAACCATAACCATCCATGGTCAATTGTGTTCAATAGTGGTAAGATCTCACATTATGGAAAAATTTGTCTCCACTTAGTGTTCATATACCTTGGGTTTATAATATTAAACCCTTTGGTTTAATATTATTCTCTTATGTTCTCAATCGATTGGGTTTTTAGTATTAATCCTTTGTTTTGATAATATTAATAATTCCTTTGGTTTATTAATCCCTTCGGTTTATAATATTAGCCCCTTGGGGTTAATATTATTCCCTTGGGGTTTTAGTATTAATCCACTAGGTTTATTATTCCTTTGCGTTCATAATCCCTTGGATTCATGTGTTGTTGGGTTGAGAGCCCAATAGGCAAGACATTGTGATATCATGTAGTGTCCACATTATGACTAGGTCAAACATCATAAAAAGTAAATAAAAAAATAAAAATTAAACAGGGTGAAAGAATTTTTCTCTGTCAAAATAATATTAAAAATTAAAAAAAACAAATAACTTCATGGCATGAGATAGTGATATTGAGCCATGGTAATGATAATAGTTGTTATTGAACCATGGTATTCATGTGGAGTGTAATGTATTTAAAGGTGGAAATTGAAGTAGACTAAATTCAAGTGTTGTTGAGTTCATAACCCAATATGGAAGACATTGTAATGTCATGTATTGTCCAAATTATTAGCCCTCAAATCGTATAAAAAGAAAATAAAAATTAAATTAAAAATTAAAAATTAAATTAAATAGGGTGAAAGCATTTGAATGCGTCAAATCAAAATAAATATAAAAAACAAATAACTTCATGGTATGAGATAGTAGTATTTAACCATGGTAATGATAATAATTGGTATTGACCCATGGTATTCATGAGGAGTGTAACCTATTTAAAGACCGAAATTAAACTAGCATAGATCCATAGTAACTCCGCATCTACCAACAAACTAGCATACATCCATCATAACTTCACATCTACCAAGTGCTAAGCCCCTCTTATGCCTTTGAATATATTTGATAGTAAATATGGATGTAGGCTAAAAATGGGCGGAGTCTCGTACCTATTGATATCTATTGATCAAGGTTTCCTTACATTAGCTGCTAAAAGGTAACTCTGTTTTCTTCATGGGTTAAATGATTAAATAACAAAATATGGATAACATATGAATATCATATACAGCTATATTTACATGGCCCCAATGGACATTTTCTTATTTATTATTGACCTTTTGATTGTGAAATATTTAAGTTAACCATGTGTTTTGATCTTATTCATGATTGCTTTCAGATTTATATCGATTAGTTTTATATATAGAGTTTGTCGAATTTATTACTGATAGGGGAAGATGTGGTAAGAAATACTTGACCTAGTGCAGTGACCTACATCTCTATACTCATAGCTATTCCCATCATAATCTACGGGAGCGTAAACATATCCTTTCTCTGTAGAGCATTCCAATTTGGTTGGCCCAGTTTTACTGAGGTAAACAACCTTGATCTCAAAATACCATGCCCCCTCCACCACACCCCTAGTAGCCCTCACCATTCTGTATCTTTTAGTACTCCGTGCAATCACTCTATCTTTACTCAGCTCAATTTTTTCTACCTTATGGATCTTTGGTAGATAAATCCTCATGTTTGTGTTGTCATCCTCATCATCAAGCAACCTCGTGGTGGGAGTTATGAGAGTAGTATCTTTTGCTGTGGGATTGACAATAACCCTGTTCTTCTTACCCGACTTCTTGGATGCTGATATGGTCTAGGAATTAGTGTTCCTCCTTTTGGGATTTTTAATAACATAATCCCTACAAAATGGCCCCACTCGAGCAAGTAATTTTCTCTTCTGCGCCGCCCTACCTGATGTTCTATGTGGCCATGCCTCATGTTCAAATGCCTGTGACTCTGAGGCGTTATCCTTATGCCCACTTTATTCTATTTGCCCCCCTTCTCTTTTCATGACTTCATGTTCACTTGAGCCATGGTCTTCCTCATTTGGGTATTCATATTCTTCCTCTCCTCCAAAATCGACTTTGCAATTGGTCTTGTCTCCACAAATTTCATCTTCACTCTGATTCTCTCTTTCCTGAGAAGTATCAGACTAAGGTGACCCGTGATCATGATCAAGAGGAGATTTCCCAAGCTGTTCTGTAGACACATCACGGGTCACCTCAGTCTGATACTTCTGGGGAAAGAGAAAATCCTAGTGAAGATGAAAATTGTGGAGACACGACCAATTGCCAAGTCGGTGTTGGAGGAGGAATAATTCGAATACCCAAATGAGGAAGACCATGGCTCTAGTGAACATGAAGTCATGAAAGGAGAAGAGGAGCAGAGCAATGAAAGTGGGCATAAGGATAACGCCTCACAGTGACAGGCATTTGAACATCAGGCAGGGCGACGCAAAAGAGGAAATTACTAGCTCCAATGGGGGCTTTTTGTAGGGATACTGTTATTGAGAAGCCCAAAAGGAGAAACACTAATGCCCTGACCTGATCAACATCCAAGAAGGCAGGTAAGATGAACAGGGTTAAATTCAAACCCACAGCAAAATATACTACTCTCGTAACTCCCACCACTAGGTCGCTTGATGATGAGGATGACAACCCAAACATGAGGATTTGTTTCTCAATGATCCACAAGGCGAAAAAGATTGAGGTGACTAAGGATAGACTAATTGCAGGGATCACTAAAGGATACAGAACGCTGAGGGTTACTATGGGTGTGGTGGACGGTTACTATGGGTGTGGTGGAGGGGACATGTTATTTTGAGATCAAGGTTGTTTACCTCGGTGAAATTGGGCATACCAGATTGAGATGGTCTACAGAGAAAGGAGAGGTTGATGCTCCTGTCGGTTATGATGGGAATAGCTATGCCTACAAAGATGTTGGTCCTGTAAGTAGAAATGGCTCAATTTATGCGGAAATGACATTGACTACCATTCACGAGTTTGTCCATGGGTTGTTATGACGATGACACGGGGTTGTTATGGAGTTTTTTGTGCCAATGAAAACCACACAAATTTTTGTTTTTCCATTATATAAGTAAAAATGATAGGATTATCTTAAAACTATTTTTTTTTAAATTCACAGTAATTCCATATTTGTCACTCGTTAAAAGGGTTTGATTCCTTATACCAATGACTATATATATATATGAGAAATATTTTAGAAAATCTATCCAACAAGGTCACTTCTAGCATCAATTATTAGTAGAGCATATTTTTAATGGCAATTTGGAGAATTGACAAAGGTATCATTACCTAGGTGTTTTACCTATTAGAGCTAGACAAATTGGGCTAACTATAAGAGCTTAGTTTACCTAGATTTTATTTTAATTATTAATTTTGCTTTTTAACTTAGTTTAATCATTTTGTTATTTAATATTTTTTATCTAAGGGTGTAAATGGAATGATGCTAGTATATTCTAGTAGTAGCCACTTGATAAATGAATTTATTACGAAATTATCATTAAAATATTACCATGGCTCTTATTTATCTCCACTTATATGAGATTAGAAACAATTAAATTAAAAAAATAGTGCCAAAGACATATTGAAACTAATGCTTGTTTACAATTATATAAAAAAGTAATGCCCATTGAAACTCATGTCTATTTTCCTTCTCAAACTATAAATGTTGAAACTTGGAGGACAAGTTTTGATGGGCTATCATAGAAGTTATGCTACTAAGTGTTCATATTCTAGTTATGGGCCTTTCTCATAAATGTGGATGTCTAATGGCCCTATGATGAAAATGAGACAAATATCATGTTAGATAGAGTGTCTAGAAATATGTGCAAGATTGATGCAAGCGAGGACTGCATTACCCAGGATCTCCCAATACTGTGCATATAAAAATGCAAATACCATTTTTTTTTTAAGAATCTGCTATCGAATCTTTGCACTTGGCCTTAAACATGTCTGACTGCTCTAGTAGCAAGCATGAATGAAGTATTGGTATGCTGCCAAGCTATGTGAAAACATTCACTGATTTTAACAACATCAAAACAAATTATATTCACGCTAAGATTTATGATCTCACAGTGAGGAACCAAGCTTTATGATCCAACCGCTACCAAACTTATCACCCAATAGATTTGACCAAAGACTCTAAGTGACACAACAGACCGGTACTCCTAGATTTAATGTGAACACTCGCATTTCATTAAGAAAAACAAGCCATTCAGGTTTTGGAAATGCGAAACTGGTCCCAAGAATCAGTAAAGTACCAGCATATCTCTCCATGTCGACAGTGACTAATCTTTTCAATATTGTGAATCCGGGAATATGTGGTAATTTACAGTTTATCGGCGCCTCTACAAAGCCATTGTTCTATTGGCTAGCCTCCCATTGGTCTTCACTATGGCCTCAGACAAGGAGAAAAAAAAATCGACCTTCTATGACGCGGTATTGAGTTGAACTATTAATGAGATTTCACAGTCGCCCGCAAGAGAATTGTTATAATTCCTCTACGCAAACAGAGTGTTCCTTCCTTATCAGTGGATCTCCAAACTAACTATTCCAATACGCGGTCCAATACGCGCTGACTTCCTCGGACCAACACTCCTTACACTGATTCTTATGATGTTCTACTACCATAAATTTGAGACCTCATATAATGTTTGATGTTTGATTGTAATAGAATTAAATTAAAGCAGCGGCAGTCTTTACAATGAAAAGAAACACAGTAAAGTCTTCAGCGGAGAATACTAAGGCGATTCCATCCTTACAATAAACAACATAATAACTACTCAACGCGTCAATAGCCTGTCCATCACATGATCAGATCACTTACTATATCCTGAAACTTTGAAGACGAGAACTAGTAAAATCGTGAGGTTTTCAATTTCTTATAACCATCTATAATTTAGATCAAAGTTCGACATAAAAACACATGGACTGACAATAATCCAATACACAGTAAAACATCAAGACTTCCAATACACAATACAACATCAATACA